>JARLTB010000176.1:385000-430000 GCA_030141615.1 Unio pictorum | reverse complement strand
ATTCCACGTTCGCTAGCAGAGCTCCTTAACTGATTGCAGTATGTAAGGAATTAATGTAACCGCTCAAAGTTCGTTATTGTATGAACATCATGTTTGTATTTTATCACTTTTGTATTTCAATTTGATAATCAGTTCAGTGTCCAAAATGTTCAGTGTTGTTGTGCAGACTTTGGATGGGACCGTCACTCCAAATTACAGGAACATAACAGTGGTTGAGACAGTAGGTATCCCCAGTACAAGAGTACTAAAATTACCGCATGCTTAACAATTATACATTCTGGAAGCAGTTAGCAATATTAGTGAAAGTAGGCATTGAAATAAATATTGTGAACTACCTAACAAGTCTAAGGTTACGATGCCATACTGTCGTTCCAGATGATGATTTCTTGCAGTCTAAACGTTTAGGTATTATACAAAGCAGGGGTAGTACAGTGAACACTAATGTACAGTATATGCGCTGAACGTTATTAATACAGAGTGAGTTACCTGTGTTTGTCTAAAGTACAATCAATTATTATTGGTTAGTGTCCATATGTTCTTTGAAGCAACAGTTATGAGCAAATGGCATGCATCAAATCACCCTTAACACTAATATATTATAACATGTCTTGTATCCATGAATACTCCAATCTTTAAAGTCTATATCCTTGATTCTCAATCCTCATGTAGTGTCCAACATCCAATGTTCTCGCAGTGTGCGCGGGCTTTGCATTGCATTCTTGATACATTAGGTTCATTGTGCTTTCGGATTTCATAGTGCAAACTTGCAATGAAATCCTGGGCCCTGAACATTATTAACATTTTTGTTTTATAAATATCAGGTTTTCTTAAACTAAGATATATACATGATATGCAAAGCCAGCTGTTCTGTTTTATTATAACCCTGAGGTTTCCTTATAATCAAAGTGAGACCGCGGTGTAATATCGTTTATTATATTTTCTGGAGCCCTAGGAACTCAAGCTAATTATTCTCCATGTCTCATACAGCGCATTTAGGAAATAATCTAATTTCGTCTCAGACACATACTGCCAAAGCTTGTTATAGGCAAGGAAATCGGTTCTGCGTGAATTGCAGCTGAAATAGGTAATAGAGAGGTATAACGATATTGTCAATCATTTTAATTACGATCAATAAAAGATAACAATCGATCTAAGAAATTCACTATCAATACGCATTGACACTTACGCACAACCACACACACGCGCATAAGCGACCAGTCATGTTTTATTTGTCTGGTTCAATTTCGATGCAGACAGTTTGATGGATAGCTTATGGGAATCAGTTCAGTTATGTAATCGATACAGATTGAATACACATAAATACACAAACACGTTATCAAACCCACATACAAATAATTTAACGTATATATATATATATATATATATATATATATATATATATATATATATATATATATATATATATATATATATATATATATATATATATATATATATATATATATTGTTACACGCACAGGGGTATCCACTTGACCGAGCGGTGTCAAAACCCTGGCGCGAGTCACGCTGGAAGTCATATGTTTTCCTCAAATTTCCAAAGACTTCCATACAATTTGAGTTGTAAAATGGAAAGAGAGACGTGTCTGCTATATTTAATAACCTTTGCTTTAATCAATTGGCGACCTAGATGAGACAACCTGCCCAGAGGTCCATTAACCGCACCTTTGCATGGTTTTCCTTCATTATCATCCGATTTCCGTACTGACAGCTCATCATGCCATAGAAATTACACTAGTATTCCCTTACTAACTGGGGAATATTTAACTGCGCGACCCTAGGCCAGTCAATCCACATAATTTCCGGCTTATCACGCTCATATACATACGCCCATTTTCCACTATGGACACATAAACGGTACCTACCAAGTTCCAACTTATTGATTCCATTATATAATTTACTGATTTCCTACCACAAATGCTGCCATTTCAACCACAATACTTTTACACACCGCTGAATTTTAATATGGACTTTGTTACTCCAGCCAGGGACAGTCATTCGGCTTGTACCTAAATTCACTACGAACGACCCCAGCATGGTTCAGATTCACTAACACTCGGCTCTGTGACGTTTGCTCCTACTAATTGGCTAACTATTTCGGGCTAGTAATATTTCCATGGCACCGAAGACCAAATACTCACAACATAAATCTAAGAATTGCTTAAAAACAGGATGCTGTCAAATACAAATACTCCAAATTTATTACAATATATATATACATATATATATATATATATATATATATATATATATATATATATATATATATATATATATATATATATATATATATATATATATATATATATATATATATAATGTAACTATGTAACTATAAGTGATGAACTTCAATTACTCAGCGCGACCGTATATTTGTATAAATCAATATCGTGGTGAGTTTATTGTATGTTATATTCTACCTGGTACTTTACCTATATATCACATTCGTAAATGGTATACATGAATATAGAACATTATTGAATTAATTGGAAGAAAACGCGGAATGCATTAACTATTTCTTGGGAAACAAACTATTTTGAGGAACATAAAAAGAAAACATATTGCCTCCGATATTGTATCGCCAAAATCATGTACATATGGGCCACTATTTGCCTAGCAGGATTGTGAATTGATATAACATATACTTCATATGCTAACATTTTAAGAAACATAAATCTATTTGCACATATCAACTGTTGAAGAAAGCTGTTCCGGATAACGCAGGGTTTTGCGCGAGACTCGTAGGTTTAGTTGAGAGCATATGTTGGCAATCATATTTAAGCCCCCCCCCCCCCTCCGGGCAAGAAATAGGTCCTTATCAGGCTAGATTATATGATACTAGACTGATCCATACGAAGGGCAAATGAAGGCCGCATTACTTAGACGGTACCGCTAAAATATGCAATTAGGGGCCCCGAATGGCCTAGAAATCTAGAGTGCTCACCGATCCGGATCACCGCCATCCCACCTTTGTATACGTGGGCCCGAGTCTAAGGCCCGGCTAACGTGGGTACGTGAGAAAGCCTTCTAGTAGCTTCTCGCGGGTCGGTGATTCTTCTCGGGGTTTTCCAGGGTTCTTCCTCCACCATTTATACTGGCCGCCATGTACAAAATTTATTGTGATGAAAAATCGCATTCAACCCTACAACAATAACAACGCTCAATCACCATCGCCACCACTACCTAGTCCCGTAGTATCCCAAAGACAAAACAAATGTCTCATTCCTCTCTGTATGTGCATGGTATTTGGTATCGTTCACCCTCATAGCAGTGATTACCTAAATATGATTAATACCTGTCATGTCAAACGCATGTAATTATCGCACCTGATAAGAGTGTAAAGGTTGTACGGACTAGACAAGTTTTACACACAGTAACAACTAATGTGGCGGATTAATAATATTAACTATTAATCATATTATTAGGTATTATATTAGCTAATTAACTAATATTAGCTTCATTCTTCTCTATGCCGTTGAACTTATTAACTATTATTATCTTTCATCTTTGAATAATTTTGTCAAGAAAGATGCACAAGAATACACACCGGAATTTGCCATTAGTGTTCTAATATATTGCATATAAATGACAATGTAAAAGCAAAGATTGTTTAGATCTATTCGTAACAAAATTACCTTTATATACTTTTATCTTTCTTCTCTTATACAAAGTAGAAGATGACTAATTTGTGATATATTTTTCACTTGGTCGTTGGATGTCAGATGGCTCCTTTAATTATTCTGTAAGTAATTATGCATTAGGTTTTCGGAGATGAAATTAATTGTGTGTACGAATATGGTATAAAAATAACTCAGCGGAAGATATTCAATTTTCTCTCGAGATTCAGTCTCTCTCCGCCATGCAGTCGTATGTATGTGTCTGGGAAATGTTATGCCTTAGTCAAGTAGCTTAGTTCAGCACTCCGCTATTCACAATGAAATTAATTTGCAAGGTAGTCACATAGATCTCAGACTGAACTTGATCATAATGACAGTTTGATTTGTATTTTGAAAATAATTCCACCTTCAATACCGTGTCCATGGATTGCACGAGATTCAGAAGATGTATCCAACTAGTTGCATTAGTACATGTCTTCGGAGGTTCGTGTTCTCTCTCTCTCTCTCTCTCTCTCTCTCTCTCTCTCTCTCTCTCTCTCTCTCTCTCTCTCTCTCTGAATATAGGGATACATATAATTGATCGAAGAATGGTTTCGGTGGATGGATTGACAGACAGATAGATAATGATTTCCTCTACCTGGAAGACAGCCTCCCTAGTAGTGTAGGAGGGGCGTTGCTGAAACGACATTTGAACGTATTGTTTTTCCAGAATTATGTACTTGTTTCGTTATGTTATACTTTGACGCTGCCAAGGTTTATTTAAGCAGAAAATTGTTCTCCAGGAAATATCCGAATTATAGTTTTTTAATATTACACTACTCTCTCTCTCTCTCTCTCTCTCTCTCTCTCTCTCTCTCTCTCTCTCTCTCTCTCTCTCTCTCAAAGTAATAAGCTTGCTGGTATAACTAGAAAATTCGATGTTGATGGCGAAAACATTCACGGTAATGTTGATGGCAAAAATAAATTGTGTTTCACGGTACTATTGATGGCGAAACACATGAACAGGAAAATCGCTATAGTTCCTATTTGCCTCAAATAATACAGCTATCCACTGAAGTTAGTGCTTCTCCAGAGTTCGTGTTGTTATTACTCAGTTCAACACATATATATAGCCATGACCTGGCATAGGCCAATTTGATCGATCTGGCTCAATCGGTACCCCCGGGGGCTCACAGGGGTCCAGCGTGTTTGTAATATTTAAATAAATAGAGAGAGAGAGAGAGAGAGAGAGAGAGAGAGAGAGAGAGAGAGAGAGAGAGAGAGAGAGAGAGAGTAGTCTTAGAAAGATGAAAAAAAAATAAGCTCAGTATATATACAATTTGTTTAAAAGTTTCTTTCAAATGCCATGCTTAGATGGGGGGGGGGGGGGCTTTGCGGTTGAAAAGGCTGTTCCTGCGTGTAGCAAATATTAATCGTTTGTACCTGTATGGCTATATACTAGTAATTAAGTTTAACAAACACCATTGGGGCCTTTACATTTATATTTACCACTGAGTAAAGCGTTATGCTTTCCTGTGGTTTGAGAATTTAAACGCTGACAATTAGAATTGCACTTACCATTAATATGCAGGACACGATATATGCAAACGTTCCTTGTTGTATAACGTACAGTTACCAGCAAAAAAATTCTTTTTTGTAAAATGACATGATCACATAAGTACAATATCCTTTATTTTATGTAACAACTTGAATTTTTACTTCATTTTACTCTTGTGGTGGCATTGGAACTGACCGCTTCTTTTATTTTTCTTTGTTATTATTAATTTGGATAAGGAAAATATATCACGAGTTTCGACGTATAACAAAGACAAAGTAATATTTGAACTTAGCGTCTCTTTCTCTCTCTCTCTCTCTCTCTCTCTCTCTCTCTCTCTCTCTCTCTCTCTCTCTCTCTCTCTCTCTCTCAACTTTCAATTAAGCACGAATATTGCTGGTAGTCTAAGGTGACGGATGATTCAGGTTAGTATTATATATATATGTGTGTGTGTGTGTGTGTGTGTGTGTGTGTGTGTGTGTGTGTGTATTTGAATGAATTTAATTGGATTTTTTGTTGTTAGTTTACGAATTTTGTATTTCGTTAGATGTTACTGTAATGCTACATTGTATGCTGGGTTTCACCTTGTATATAACTGAGTTCGTTGCTGCTTGACCTGATTGAGTTTTTAATTTCACTTTTAAAAACAACTAATAATAGCTTCATTATTCTTTATGTTGTTTAGCTTATTATCAAGATTATTATTCAGGTAAACAAGAAGGTTTAAATATGTTGATTTAGGTCAGGGGTTTGTAGTTCCTGTGTTAATTGTTGAGTTGTAAATAAACACAGTTCATTAGATAATTCTCGTTGATTTTTTCCGTTATACAATGGATGATTAAAACAAAAATTCTGACCAGAGGTTAAGCAGACAACTCTATATTCTTGTGAGTGTGAAGATTTTATTAGTCGTGCTTTAACATCGAGCATATCCAAGTTGTATTGGGGCTGAATTATATTTTCTTCCAATAATTGAATTCCAGAGATTATTTGCAATCTGAATTAAAGAAACTGTTCTATAAAGGAAATCTGAATTTATAATGAATTCAAACATGTGATTCAACAAGAGTCTTTTGAAACATCAGCACTCCGTAGGCTTTAGCAGACACCTCGTCGCCTTCAGTTTCGTATCTCTTCTTGACTTTAACTGAATTGTATTCAGGACTTTATCTTACTAGCACTTGTACCTTTAATTCTTGGATCGTTTCGGAATATAGTTCGCAGTACGGTAAATTCTTTTTGACTCACTTTTACTTTGTATTCTTGGGAAAAAATTATGTCAAATTTTACAAAGTCTGTTGTCTTCATTCTTTTATGTTACTTTTAATAGCATAGAATTACCTATATTTACATATATAAATGTGACCCGATATTTTTCTTCCCGTTTTGCTGTATTAAATTACATTACATATTTGTTTAAGGCTTACTGTTTCATAGCATGTGGAGACAGCCTGTTGTTTTTATTATTTTATGTTACCTATTTTAAAAGAATGGAACTCTCTCTCTCTCTCTCTCTCTCTCTCTCTCTCTCTCTCTCTCTCTCTCTCTGAATATACATACATACACACACACACACACACACACACACACACACACACACACACACATACATACATACATACATACATACATACATACATACATACATACATACATACATACATACATTACAACTGTTCTTATATTTCATCGAAAACTAATACAGCTACATACACAATAGTTGACACATTTTACTGATTTAAAATGGAGGTTGATTTCATACTGTAGAATAGTCCTTAAAATTACTTTCCATCGAACGTTTCTCTTTTTCTAATTTGTAAGTAACCTGGATACTTGTTGAATTATATGACGATCTGGATCGAATTTGGCCGGAATTGGTTCTCGCAGCATAAATCACTTTATATAATTACGCCGGGCGGAAGTATATTCTGTATTGAACAAGGGAAACCAGAGACGCAAACATGCAGGATTTCAAAACAAGACGCTACTTCTATCACACAAGTAGTGTGTCTCAAAAAAAGTATATTTGCCTCTTGAAATATGAAGGCCGAACGAAGATCAAACCAAGGAAATAAACTTACACTTTGAAATGATTTAGAATTGAGACTCGGCAATTCTTGCTCGAAGATGAAATATGACATACTCCAGTACAAGCAAGTTTTACAGTACTTTACATAGATCACCCTTCGCTCATTCGCAAGTGCTGCAGCCGTTGATTGTTTATATTATCATTTTATTATACTGTTGACGTTGAGGGTTTTTTTTTTTTGTATTTTTTAAAATATACTATTTTGTCATGCTTTGAGATGATATTTTATTAAACTGGAGATATAAGGGAACTGGTGAATTATCGCTGCCCTGTTTATTTAGTGAAATATCTCAATTCACTATGTTTCCATATTTTTTGGTAAAGAAGTTTCATTTCAACGCTTCCACATACATATTTAATAAAATAACTATCTTTTCCTTTCTTGTAACTGACAAAATCAGATTATTGTTACATTTTGGAGACACGCTATATATAAAGGTGCATATTCTGGATTCAAAAACGGAGCACGACAGAAAACGTTCGTTCTAGTGCCTCGTAATGTCCAAATATAGGTTTAACGTTTAGTCAGACTTAGGCTTCCCTCCTGTACCAACCCCACCTTTCCTCCAAAATAAAAACAAAACATCCTTAATACGATAAGAGAAGGCTTATTATGTAACGCGCTCAGAACATAGTTTTAAAATACACATATTGGCAAGATTTAAACCCCATTTCGTCTCCGTAAGAAGCCACTTTAAAGACATCACCTTTTATAATGTTCAGCATTAACGTGATTAACAAATCATGAATATCAAAGATAAAAGAGAGACAATAGGAACTCCCTGTCACAAGTTGATAGAACTGAATGCATTATCATCCATTGCAATCAAACAGTGAACCAGGCTTCCTATTGGTACGGATATGTTCAATTTGTCATGTCATGTTACTTTCCTTTTTGTGCAGATTGTGCAATGTCCTGCGAGTTAAAAATTGGATAGATTCTGGCTTCTCGTCAGATTGTGTCAGTTTTATTCAATTTCATATTAGTTTCATTTGCATTCCTCCTTTATCAAGTCTGTGAAAATAAGAAAACTTTTACCAATTACTGCTGTGCTTGAGTGCTTGAGGTAGAACCTATATTTACATGTTATTATTAGATCTTGTATGGACATGAGATGGAATGCATGTAAAAGCAATGTATTGGCTGCAAGACACGTGTGTGTGAGTGAGCTCTCACTCAGCAAGTGTACGCAGTTCAAAAGATAAACAAAGGAAAACCAGAATTGCATAACACACACACACGCACACATAGATGTGTGAAATATACGTTGCAATTTTGACGAACTTATGAAGTTAATACTTGTTAAATAGCACACATGCAAAAGCTAAATCATCAATCGCCATGTTGGGGCATTATTCCATAGCAAAACCCTAGACAAGCAGAGGAAGCAACACATTACTCGCTCAACAATGAAATAGTTTGCATTATTGCATCATAATCCGAATGCACAAAAATCCAAATTGATTCATATGACGCATGTACCGCCATGTGTTATGTCAATAACAGATGACCTTCAAATTTACAACACATTACCTGACAACTTATATGGGCAACTGATGTAAGGTACTGGTCGATCGTAATCAAGTCTGACGACAGTATAACATAACGTGTACAACCTACAGCCGCCAAATGAAACTAAACTGTATAAAAGTAAATCAATGCAATGATAAGACAAATGTATAGGTGTGCTTGAATGAATGTAAGTTCCTTGGTTAATCGGCAAGTATATTCGCGATCATGCAACTACCACGAATGCCTACAACTTAATTATAGCATCCTTAACGCACAGTGTAGGCATCATACGGTACAACAGTACCCATACAAATGACCGTAGACATCATACGGTACAACATCACCCATACAAATGACCGTAGACATCATACGGTACAACATCACCCATATAAATGACCGTAGACATCATACGGTACAACAGTATCCATACAAATGACCGTAGACATCATACGGTACAACAGTACCCATACAAATGACCGTAGACATCATACTGTACAACAGTACCCATACAAATGACCGTAGACATCATACGGTACAACAGTACCCATACAAATGACCGTAGACATCATACGGTACAACATCACCCATACAAATGACCGTAGACATCATACGGTACAACATCACCCATACAAATGACGGTAGGCATCGTACGGTACAACAGTACCCATACAAATGACCGTAGGCATCATACGGTACAACAGTACCCATACAAATGACCGACACAGATACTATCGTCGTAAACGTTTGCATACCGCGTGCAACCGACATAGTTGAATCTACATATTACATGTTAGCCAGACATTTTCAACTGGCAATTCATACCCTTTAGTACTTCATGACATATTACATGTTAGCCAGACATTTTCAACTGACAATTCATACCCTTTAGTACTTCATGACATATTACCTGTTAGCCAGACATTTTCAACTGACAATTCATACCCTTTAGTACTTCATGACATATTACATGTTAGCCAGACATTTTCAACTGACAATTCATACCCTTTAGTACTTCATGACATATTACATGTTAGCCAGACATTTTCAACTGACAATTCATACCCTTTAGTACTTCATGACATATTACATGTTAGCCAGACATTTTCAACTGACAATTCATACCCTTTAGTACTTCATGACATATTACATGTTAGCCAGACATTTTCAACTGACAATTCATACCCTTTAGTACTTCATGACATATTACATGTTAGCCAGACATTTTCAACTGACAATTCATACCCTTAGTACTTCATGACATATTACCTGTTAGCCAGACATTTTCAACTGACAATTCATACCCTTTAGTACTTCATGATAAAAAAAATCGGCTGAACTGCAATGAAAACGGTAACTTTTATCGCAAGTCTAACTATGTAGGTCATGATAATTACTCATGTTAGAAATATGTGGTCTTAAAATGGGTAACGGAAAAGAGTAAAACCTAACAATTTTTTAAAGAATCAATAAATACGTTATTTCGAAAGAAAACAAAGTCAGAAACTAAAACAACTTACAGGGTGGTGAATGCAATCTAAAACCCCTAAAAATAAGATAAAACGTCCAAAGGTATTTAGCATCAGAATCAGTGGTATAACGAATGAAATGCAATATATTCCGAATGAAATGCAATATATTCCGAATGAAATGTAATATATTCCGAATAAAATGCAATATATTCCGAATAAAATGCAATATCTTGCGATGGTGTGCCAATAATCTGGAATAGCTTGTTCTGCTAAAAGATCTTTAAGTGAATTCACGTTATTTTCAAAAGAAGTAATACGTTCTGAGTTTTATGAACTCCTTGAAATTTTAATTGAAATAAATAAATGAAATCCTTTCAACTGAGCACAACCAAATGGCTCCACTAAGACTGATGTGTAAAATAGAAACCCCTAAGACTGATATGCAAGATAGATTGTCATTACCTTACCGAAAACACAAATACAGTTTCAGAACCAGGACGAGGGTCAGTTATTAATTAATTAATTACTTAATTAATTACTTAAGTCAGATCTTTTATTATGATGTACAAATTACAATCACCTTTTACCTGATTCTCTATATCACCTTTTACCTGATTCTCTATATCACCTTTTACCTGATTCTCTATATTACCTTTTACCTGATTTTCTATATTAGCTCAATAAATAGCTGATGCATGATAGTGACCTTTGTTCTTGAACTAAACAGTATACGATTACTCTCTCTCTCTCTCTCTCTCTCTCTCTCTCTCTCTCTCTCTCTCTCTCTCTCTCTCTCTCTCTCTCTCTCTCTCTCTCTCTCTCTCTTGCAATCGATGTACTCTTCCAGTGGATTAAATTTCACCATCTAATCTAATTAAACTTTCCATACCAAATTATTGATTTTGTGTACAACTAATTTTTTTTGCGGAATCGTCCCGTTAGTTACCGTGTAGGGTAATATGTTTTCCGTATGTATCAATTTCCGGGATATGGATGAAATACTGGAAAGAGCTGGTTCTTATTTGGTCCCCAAACTCATGCAGGCAGTATATACCGACTCTGTATAATCAAAATACGAGAAAGATTAATTTGCACTCAATTAAGGAAACAGCAGGGAAGTAAGCTTGTCCCATTACGATACTATACACATCACCATTTTGGATGCATCATATCTGGTCTTATATCTTCACTTCTTTTATGAAGGCATAACGAGGATGATATATGGCTAACACATGAGCTTTAAGTTTTGCTTATTTGCAGATACCGTATGATGAACTTTAAGTTTTGCTTATTTGCAGATACCGTATGATGAGCTTTAAGTTTTGCTTATTTGCAGATACCGTATGATGAACTTTAAGTTTTGCTTATTTGCAGATACCGTATAATGAACTTTAAGTTTTGCTTATTTGCAGATACCGTATGATGAACTTTAAGTTTTGCTTATTTGCAAATACCGTATGATGAACTTTAAGTTTTGCTTATTTGCAGATACCGTATGATGAACTTTAAGTTTTGCTTATTTGCAGATACCGTATGATGAGCTTTCAAGTCGTATCCCATTTTTCTGTTCTTTACCTGTCTAGTAGATGAAGTGTCCATATCTTATATTTACATATGTTGGTCCTACAGATTCTGCTGTCGTTTGTGATTTTTTTTCCCATAATTTTCTAAAAAAAACTGGTAATCTTAACGAAATCAGAGATTTTAACCATTTCCATATTTTTCAATAAATGTGTATGCCCGATCTGCGTTCAGAATGTACTCACATACGACTATTTAAAACTGTCGCTTAGGAAAATTGCAGTTTATATTTAGTCTCTCGTATAAAAGACATCACTTCTATTTTAATACATGCTCGAAATTATTAATTGTAGCTAGCAGCAATGTTAGTTTTCAGTATTATAGCTTTTCCTGGATTGACGCGGTACTCGAAGCACGTACTGCTTTTATACACTCCGTTCCAACAGCAAAATTTCAACTGATTATATCAAATTGAAGGCCAGATGTATAGACGGATTAGCATTCAGATATCACACCATCAGAATAGTATCTTCAGTAACAATACAGACAATGGACATTTTCACATGTTCATGTTACGTATAGTAGTATTTGACCATATATGTATGTTGATATATATGTGTATCACATACGTTACAAATGCGATATCATTTCAAGTGTTGGTAATAAGTAATTTGATATACCAATATTGCAATCGTATATGATTGTATTTTGCCCATGTCGTACGAATACGGACATTATAATGGAGATAATAGTTGGCTATTGTTTCTATGCTTACGTATTATTCATTAACATAAAAAAAAGATACTGACGAAAAAAGAAATCACAAACCTAATCTGGGGTGGGAGAAGATTTTGACTTTATACAAAATAAAATTGTGGAACTGGAGTCGTTCTAAATGCATTTTCATAATTTTCCAATGGGGTGTTTCTAGTGTTAGACGATACAATAATAATACAAGAGAAACGCGCGTTGAAAACACATTCATAACGGTAATTTCTTGTATAGGCGACGCAGATGTTGTAGATTATATTTGATGCGTTGTTTCGCATTTGTGTTTGTATTAGCATAATGTAAGATTTAATAACAGATTAGTTACAAATATTAAAATATCCCAATGTCACTATTCCCCCTTCTCTCTCTCTCTCTCTCTCTCTCTCTCTCTCTCTCTCTCTCTCTCTCTCTCTCTCTCTCTCTCTCTCTCTCTGAGTGTTAGTTGTTTAGGTTGCATGAGAGTGACACGTGATGTTATAGTCAATAAATGAATCCTATTAATGACCTATAACAGTAGTTAGAGTTAATTAATTAATTGGTTAGTCATTTAGTTAGTGTATTAATTCCTGTTGGTTAGTCATTTAGTTAGTGTATTAATTCCTGTTGGTTAGTCATTTAGTTAGTGTATTAATTCCTGTTGGTTAGTCATTTAGTTAGTGTATTCCCAACGCATTTCCCAATAATCCCGGTATTAAATTGTTTTACGAAAGGTATGCTATTGATGTGAAAGACAGAAAGAACATGATAGGTAAAATATATGTGATGTCGAAGTAATCCAATTTTTTGTGTATTCCCCAGTGAGTTGGAGCCTTAAGTGTTATACATGCGACAACGAGCATTCCAACTTTCTGTGCAACAGTGAGATGAACCTTGCAGAGTGCGACGATGGGATGGATACGTGTCAAACCATTGTTGGCTATTCTGGTACATTTTCATATGACGCTTAAATTTTAAATATTCTTTTAGCAGTAGCAGCAGAAGCAGTAGTAGTAGTAATTGTAGTAGTAGTAGTAGTAATAGTAGTAGTAGTAGTGGTAGTAGTAGTAGTAGTAGTATTAGTAGTAGTAGTAGTAGTAGTAGTAGTAGTAGAACTAGTAAGATATTACTTCTTCTAAGAAGAAGACAAAGAAGAAGACCTTTTGGTTTTCATTGTTGTCAGTTATGGTTGCTGAAGCTGAGATATTTACAATTGTTTTTTCTCACGATACATTAGTCCACGTAATAAAGATTGTTTCATTTATTTGCAAGTGTTATATTACGGTCAGCTGAAAACCAGTACATTATCTCATTATGTCTGACATATAACAAAATCGGACCTAAATGAAAATACATGTTCAACGTATAGAGGACATTTCGGGGTTGATGATGATGATGATGATGCAGATGATGATGATGAGGATAATGATGAGAAGTGGACTGATGGTGATTATGATACAAAGTAGGATGATCAGTATGATGATGCAGGAACTCGGTCAAGGTTCCTTAGAGATAAAATGAAACTCTGTTTAGTTTTAACATCATGTATTGGGATTGAACTCTGCTAAATGTTCTTGCCTTAAAGTATTAAGAAATACATTTAACTATCTCAGTTTACTGAAGAAAACAAATGAGTGAGTTTTGGGTTTGACATTTTGTCTGTATTTTAACTGTAGAAATTGCTATTGTAAATGGTTTGAGTAACTGATATCGATGTTACATCCACAGTATATGTTATTAATCATTTTGTAATTCTAATGGTTTCCTTTACAGATATCAGTGAGAAGCTGTTTATTATGAAGGAGTGTACAAAGAATGAATCGTGTCAGTTGCAAGCAGCGGAATCAAGAGATGCACCATGTAACCTGGAACTTTCCAACTGGATATGTATGCACTGTTGTTATACGGACTCTTGTAATGTGAACGGAGCCACTAGATTGACGTATTCAACGAATGTTGAAAAGTCTTTATTTTTGCCCATATTTCTTCTGTTGATGATCCTATGATACAACATTCTTTTTCTTAATATATATTTAGAATTTCTCGCTTAAGATAACTTTAATTTCATATGGGCTTAAAATTGCCTGAGTACCGTAATTTTTGCAGATGTATGCTTTTATCATTAATAATTCGGGGCAGTTGTCATCGCAATTAACCCTGAGAGATATCCATAACATTAAAATCATGATAAAACTTTAAATGACCCGTTTTGTTATATTGATTTTTGGGTGACAGCCGTAAAATGGATCATTGATGGACATGATGTTTTAAAGAATTGACTTAGGGAAAAAACAACAAAATTGAAGGAGTGTAGTGTTTTTTTTCTCTGCATTTGTCATAGTGTAATGAGAGGACACAGTTTCAGTTTTTATAAGATCAGAGTCAATGATTTGTTGATGAAAGTGCAGCTAAAACATTCTAATTAATGTGCGCTAAATAAATACTGGCATGACTCTGCGTTAAACACACACACACACACACACACACACATACACACATACACATACACACACATACACACACACATACACATACACACACACATACACACACATATACACACATACACACACACAAACACACACACACACACATACACACACACACACACACATACATATATATATATATATATATATATATATATATATATATATATATATATATATATATATATATATATATATATATATATATATATATATATATATATAAAGAGAGAGAGAGAGGGGGTGGGTTGGAATGATCAATGTACACCAAACAGAACGGAAAGTGCTATATGTGAATATAAAAAAAACTTATCTAAATAGTATGAGAGTATTATTGGTACTAAAGTTCTTAAATCTGCCTAATATTATCAAACATTCTTCCATAGAATCCAAGAATAGCATTTTCCCTTAAATTTGGTTTAAACTTTAGATACCTTCATTTCTTTCTTGGAGTCCGGAATGACTGTGTAGATAGATGAGAATTAATTAAGCACGAGTGCATATAACACCGACTTAGTTTGTTTGTTTGCTTGTTTGATTAGGATTTTTAACGTAGGTTTAACTATTTTTCAGTCATATCGCTACGACGTCTGCAGTGAGGCAGTTTATAGTGATGTCTAACACTAGGGCATCATGCCGCAGACATGTAGTATGATTTCCCACCGAGTCACATTATCCTGACACCAGGCCGACCAGTCCTAACACTAACCTCTTAATGCTGAGCGTCAAGCGAGGCAGCAGTTAGAACCATTTTTTTAAGTATTTGGTACGGCTCGGCCGGGGATCGAACCCACGACCACCCGCTTCCGCGGCGGACGTTCTAACCACTAGGCCACTGGAGCAGTTCACCGACTTAGTAACATGACCTTTTGGTGATGTCTGCTTAATCGTGAGGGAGTATGGGCTTGTGTGTGCATGCAAGGCTATGGGTGCCGTTTACCCGCAAACCTAAGTTCGAACCCCCTTAGAATACGAATTAAAAATTCTCTAACCGGGCGATAATTTATACCATGTTATTCTTCATCTTAATAACCCGAGAAACAAAATACTTTTGCCCACAAATGACCATCGAAAAGGTGAGTTCCATAGATAATAATTTCCAATTTTATGAACCAAACTGATTATCTGCAATATCATTGGATGTAATCAGTCACGTGATACCGATCTGAAAATTGTTACACATCGATAAATTATGTGACTACTTTCGGTTTGCAATATAAATAACCATTGTAGACACGTTATTGTGAAATGATAGTTTCATCGTTTAGATTTTAATTCAGCAAATACACATAACTTAAACCCTTTTTAAACTTTTTTCAATATTCTTTGATTGAAATGTATAATGTATTATGCAATTGATCGTTCGTCTGCTACAAGGTCGAGCAAAATGGTCGATTACGGTGATTGCTCACTTCAATTTTTTTTCTTCTAACAATTAGATAACAAAGAGTTAAAATAAATAACAGCAGGGATTGAAGCGAATGAAGATTGATTTGATGAGTATGCGATGGATGTTACAAAGCGAATGAAGATTGATTTGATGAGTATACAATGGATGTTACAAAGCGAATGAAGATTGATTTGATGAGTATCCGATGGATGTTACAAAGCGAATAAAGATTGATTTGATGAGTATGCGATGGATGCTACAAAGCGAATGAAGATTGATTTGATGAGTATACAATGGATGTTACAAAGCGAATAAAAATTGATTTGATGAGTATGCGATGGATGTTACAAAGCGAATGAAAATTGATTTGATGAGTATGCGATGGATGTTACAAACGCTGAAAATGAAACACAGCAACAGAGATTGACAAATTCCCTCAATAAGCACGACCTCCGTCACCCTATTCATCCACAACAACAAGAGCATGGGAACTTGCTCAGTCTATTTTGTGGCAGATTAGGGATATAAATAAGATTCAAGATATTATCTGAATAAAACGTAAAAGCTATTGAACAAAATTACTACTCGGAGGCTAATTAATTACACTCATGGACAAACGTTAAACATACAATATAGATCAAATATTGTTTGTAACTCTCTCTCTCTCTCTCTCTCTCTCTCTCTCTCTCTCTCTCTCTCTCATCATAAAGTGCGTCATGCATGTACTGAAGATCGTGCTATATGCATTTATGCCGTCAATATGATATCATGAAGAAAGGCTTAAAACATATTTCAAACAAGAAAGGCTTAAAACATATTTCAAACAATAAAGGCTTAAAACATATTTCAAACAAGAAAGGCTTAAAACATATTTCAAACAAGAAAGGCTTAACAACACATTAATATTTAAGTTTAGACATGAGTCATGGAAATTTTGTGAACTGTTATTATTGTGTGCAACTTGTCATGATGGATACTCTATAGCTCTCCATTTGGATATTCGTACCATACAAAAATTTAACCTACAATATCTAAAATCTAAAAGCAATTCGAACAATGATACAATCCTACTATACTATCTTCTTGTAACGAAAACCAGTAAGGTACGCTGGCTTTGTTATTCTAGTCAGCTAGCATGTCCTTACCGTGTGACCTGACAGTCTGGTCTTAGAGATAAAATGACACAAGACGTACTACATAATTCATAATGATCACTATTAGTGTGGATTATAATAATTTCATTTAACCCTGCAAACGTAAAACTAAACACGCGGTAAGGGAGAGTTATGCACCCTTCTAACTATTCGCAATTTACGAAAACAATGACGTTTCTCCTATATTTATTATATACAGTGTGTGAATAAAGAAAAACACTTTCTAATTTAAGAGCTCACTGTCCACTTAATTATTGTCAACTTTTAATAAGATTTCAAATTAGCACAATGCTTCAACAAGTATCTAAAGAGATCGTAACAGATATATATATATATATATATATATATATATATATATATATATATATATATATATATATAATTGCTTCCATTCTACAGTTAATAAGTGAAACATACATACATACATACATACATACATACATACATACATACATACATACATACATACATACATACATACATACATACATACATACATACATACGCTTTATTTCATAATCTAGCAACGTGAGAGAATCTTTGACATATAAGCCGTTTAAAGTTGGACGTACCATACGTTTGAACGTCCACACTGGGTTTGATACGACGTTTCGATACAGCGCACAAATGTCTGAAATAGTGACATATAACAAAGTAACAACTCTGAATAAAATCCTACCAGTGTCTGTACAAGGGCATTAATACACTAGTTACAAGAGCATTATTACACTAGTTATAAGGGCATTAATACACTATTTATAAGGGCATTAATACACTAGTTACAAGGGCATTAATACACTAGTTACAAGGGCATTAATACACTAGTTATAAGGGCATTAATACACTAGTCATAAGGGCATTAATACACTAGTTATAAGGGCATGAATACACTAGTTACAAGGGCATTAATACACTAGTTACAAGGGCATTAATACACTAGTTACAAGGGCATTAATACACTAGTTACAAGGGCATTAATACACTAGTTACAAGGGCATTAATACACTAGTTACAAGGGCATTAATACACTAGTTATAAGGGCATTAATACACTAGTTACAAGGGCATTAATACACTAGTT
This sequence comes from Unio pictorum, assembly GCA_030141615.1. NCBI lineage: Eukaryota > Metazoa > Mollusca > Bivalvia > Unionida > Unionidae > Unio > Unio pictorum. Next base: position 411,379 of record JARLTB010000176.1, on the reverse strand, counting down.
ACAAGGGCATTAATACACTAGTTATAAGGGGATTCATACACTAGTTACAAGGGCATTAATACACTAGTTACAAGGGCATTAATACACTAGTTACAAGGGCATTAATACACTAGTTACAAGGGTATTAATACACTAGTTACAAGGGCATTAATACACTAGTTACAAGGGCATTAATACACTAGTTACAAGGGCATTAATACACTAGTTATAAGGGCATTAATACACTAGTTACAAGGGCATTAATACACTAGTTACAAGGGCATTAATACACTAGTTATAAGGGCATTAATACACTAGTTATAAGGGCATTAATACACTAGTTATTCACAAGGTGTGTTCTAAAGACATTACAGTTTCCAAACTCCACTGAACCATTATTGGAAGAACAACAAAAACACACATTAGTAGAGCCAATATTTAACAAGTTTTCTATCAAGCTTTTGTTAAAGAGTATAGCTGATAGAAAATTATATGGTAACATTTCGTTAATTAGTTAAGAACGATTCGACTCTTGTGATAAATTTATAAAATGGCTTGAGCGTTGAGGGCATTAAAATAATGCTGTGGATAGATATTCAACTGTTTTTTTCCCCGTCTATTTATCAACCGCCACAGCTGATCTTCAGTTGATTAACACCACTGCCATCTCAGAGTTATGTACGTTACGCAGCTGCGTTTTTATACTGTTGTCGACACGCATTGCAACGTTTTTAGCAATTCGTGGTATACGCGAGGCTAGCCCTGCGAGAACGTTTGAGGCTCCCGTGATCAGACATCCGACAACATTACCAGGTCCATTTCCGTAACATGTTGCCGGCACAGGTCACCTCATGTCAACATCACGAAGGAGACTCACAGTTCCACGTACGGTTGTCAGTTTACTAAACATCACGACGTTCTCTAATAGTACAGCCAATACACGTTTAAAAGCTTTTGCAAAAGAACCAATGTTCCCCTTAATGCTGAGGAGTTTTGAGGTAATATGTCAACTGACCCGATTCGAGATGAAATATTGGAAGACTTTTGTAAGACATACCAAAATGCATTATACAATTGCTGTTGAACTGCTATAATTCTTACAGCGCATTTATATCTTGAAGACGTAAAGGAGATACATATATTCCTTTGATATCTTGCTTCTTGTAACATATTGGCAAATGCTGTTATCTAACTATATAAATGCCCTTCGCGATTTGATAGCGTTAGGAATTTTGAAAGAGAATTATTATAGGACCTAACTTTTGTTATATACCTGAAATGTTTTGAATTGAAATTTTATCAAACGCCGGTAGGGTAGATCATTTGAAACATATTAGCCAATTCGTTACAAGAATTAAGTGACGCAGACAAGATTTATAAGCCGTTATTGTCTTTAAAGATTTGCTATTAAGCTTTATCACCAAGATATATCTTCAAATCATTGTAATACTTGCAAATGTTAACGGGAAACAGATCTTCGTTAGGAGTAATAGTTCTTCTTCAATCACGACTGAAGCGCTTCCCAAACTCGTGCAGTGGTCAACTGGAGGTAAGAGAATTTCAAGAGCATGTCAAACGCTTTAATATAAGAACCAACGTTCATCTTAATGCTTGAGGACTGTTGAGCTAATATATCAACTGACCAGATTTGCGAAGAGAATTCTAAACTTTTTCAAGAATTACTAAATGACAATTTTGGGTTGCGCTAGATCTGATATGATATTTTACAGTGTTTAGCTCTTGAAGTTGTTAACGGGATACATATCTTCTTTGGAATTTTACTTCTTATAACGTATTCGCAAATGCTCTTCTCTTATTATTTACATGCTTAAGTGAATTTTGGACGATAATTATGATACATCATAACATTGGTCACATACCTGATCTGTTTTGATTTGATATTTCAACCGACGCCAATAGGAGAGATCATTTGAAATGTATTAGCCAATAGGAGAGATCATTGGAAATGTATTAGCCAATAGAAGAGATCATTGGAAATGTATTAGCCAATAGGAGAGATCATTGGAAATGTATTAGCCAATAGGAGAGATCATTGGAAATGTATTAGCCAATAGGAGAGATCATTGGAAATGTATTAGCCAATATGTTGCAGGAATTACGTTATACTTTTATAATATTATTCTGTAGCTCCTCTCTACCTCTTCCAATCATTTTAACACTTGAAGACGTTAACGGGATAGCGATCTTCCTTAGGAATAATAATTCTTCTAAAATGACGACTAAAGCTCTTCGCAAACTCTCTATTCATCTTCTGGAGCTCACAGTATTTCAAAACCCGTAGCACAAGAATGAAGGTTTTTCTTGACCTGAAAGGTTTTGTGGCAATATGTTAACTGACCCGATTTTCTAAGATAATTGGAAGACGACTTTTGTAAGAATTACCAAACGTTATTTGAGGATTGTTGTTGCTCTGCTAAAATTATTCCAGTGCATTTAGCTATTGAAGAAATGAACGAGATACGTATCTTCCTTTGGAACCCTACTTCTTCTAACATTATTGGCAAATTCTCTTCTATAACTACATAAATGCTTTTCAAGATTTACGAGCGAAAAGGCATTTTGGAAGAACATTAGGATAAGTCCTAACGTTATCACTTACCTGAACTATTGCTATTTTATATTTCAACTGACGCCAATAGGAAGATAAATGGAACCTCATTGCCAAAACGTTGCAAACAAGTATGCAAAGCATGCAAGATTTATATTCGGATAACGCCTGTATGGGTACGTCATTCAGATAACGCCTGTATGGGTACGTCATTGTGCTGTAGCTCCACTATAACATTTCCAATTATTGTAAGACTTGAAAATGTTAAATGAATACCTAAATGTCTTAGGAATATATTTTCGATTTAAATGACGTCTAAAGCTCTTTGAAAACATTTCCAATTCTCTTCTATAGTTAAGAGCATTTCTAAAGCTTTAGCATACGAACCGACGTTTGTTTCTATGCCTGAAGAGGCAATGTGTCAGCTGACTCACTTTGGGAAGAGACTTGGAAGACATTTGTAAGAGTTACCATTTTAAGGCATTGTTGTTACTCTTCTGGATTTACGAGCGTTAGGGAATTTTGGAATAAAATTAGGATACGTCATATCCCTTGTCATCTACCTGAACTGTTTCGATTTTATATTTCAAATAACGCCATTATTTGACACGTATTCGGCAATACGATACAAGAATTAAGTGCAACAAGCATGATTTAAATACCATTATGGTCTTTAAGACTTTATTTTTATGCTGAATCTCCACTATAACGCTTCCAATTATTATAAGACTTTAAATGTTACCGGGATAGAGAGCTTCCTTAGGAATAATACTTCTTCATAAGTAACAACTAATAATCTTCGCAAACTCTTTCAATGTTTTTTTTTCTGGAGGTAAGAGTAGTTCAAGAGCATTCAGCAAGCTTTAGCATAATAACAGTGTGTGTGTGACTGCGTGCGTGTGTGTGTGCGCGTGTGTGTGTGTTATAGCAAATGAACATATTTTTCAACAAATGTAAACGATGATGGCCCAATGGTGTATCAGAGACACGTACCAAGCACACATCGTTTTCTGTACCTCACACAAATACGTATACATATAGTTATATACTTAGTTCATTCAAGCTAGGTATACTGACGGGTTAGATTTACTATTCACATCCTTGCTAAGTGTATCATCTATATAACGCAGTTAAGTAGATATTTACAGTACCATCTTGCTGAAAATTCTTGGGTTCTTCTTTATCGGAACTTATTTTTGTCTTATTGATTAAATAAAAAAGGACCAAAGATTGAGAAATAAAACGAATACAAGAGTCACCTATTATTTAAATTTGAAAGTTGGTTTAAATAAATAAAGTGTTTCTCTACATTCACTGCATTGACGGTATGTTGAAGGTTGAAATCGCTATCATTCGATAACCCGTCATTACAGTGAGTGGGGGAATCTAGACAAGCGAAATAACAATCCAACAACAGGTAATTCAAACATAGCAGTCGCGAGCAAGTCATTATTATGCACGACTTACCATTGATACATGCCATATCATATTCTCTCTCTCTCTCTCTCTCTCTCTCTCTCTCTCTCTCTCTCTCTCTCTCTCTCTCTCTCTCTCTCTTTGTGTGTTCGACTGCCAGTTGTATATTCGTAGATCGAGGCAGAGGGATGGAAAGTCTACAAGGACGCTTCGCAATCTAGCAATAATTGTAGGATGGTGACACTTCATCGATTTAGATTTTACATTTAATGCCACACATTTTTGGGGGGTCAAATTATGAACGTTTTCTTGCCAAAATGAATTTTCGCTCACGTGTCTCGCGCGGATTGATACAGTCAAGTTTATGTGGTCGGAAAGAAAATGACATAAAACTGTATAAGGTTTCAGGGCGTAACATTATTACATTTTGGAGGGAGGGTGCTCTCGCCCGGTTGATCTTCACAGACCATTTGGGGAGGCCCTCCTGCCCTAACATTTTTTACGTCGCATAGGCGCCATAGGTTTAGAAAGATTGTATTACTTGTATAAGTTTTTGTGTTTTTATTTGTTTTGTTTTGTTTTATTTGTTTTCTTTAAAGAAATATTGAATTTCATCCTGCAAAACAATAACTGACATCGGAAAAGGAGAAGGCATTGAAACATAAACTTAAATTCCCCCGTCAACAAAAGGCCTTACACACTCAAAAAATAGAAACAAATACACACCGTGCAGAAACTACCTTTCGCTTGTGTTCATTGAGGTGTAAAAGTTATTAAGTATATATATATATATATATATATATATATATATATATATATAATTTTTAAAAATAATAAAAACCAATTATCATTTGGGTTTGTCTTTTTAAAAATCACACCGTGCAGACACTGACATTGAAATGGTTTCATTGAAGGGCATTACACCTCACGTGAGTTCATTGAGGAGTGAAATAAGTACGGAGTACGGACAAAAAAAATAGGCACAACCTGCAACTAACGCATGGTACAACAACTTTATCCAAAGGAGAGATTCTCAACTACAGATCGCCCCCACTGAAATTAGACAAAACAGAAAATAAAACAATTTCACATAGCTAATCACTAAGCGGTTGCCTGAGGAGGGAATTCTTACCACCAATCATCACTGAATACATGGGTCACAGTAAGTCCATTGATTTGCGACACTGGAACAAAATGCATATCCCGGAAAAAAAACACATCTTGGAACGTTGGCGCCTAATTGATTTGTATTGGTATCGCCATCAAAATTATTATTCCTTGAATATGCCTAATATTGACTGACCAAATTTTATTCAAGTCACTCAGACAATAATGTTAGGGAATTAAATATGTACGCTAAGTACTAGAATAATTTTAGGATGTGAAAAAAAGGAAATTTTACAAATTCGAATTAGTTGAGGCAATTGCACAGGTGTCTTATACGATATTGGTTTGTTGAGTAACTGGACTAAATTTTGATCTAGGACGGGCTGGCGTTTCAGGAGTACTGTGACCAGGTGCGACGTCATAAGTCGTTGACCAATCACGACTGCCGTCACATATTGCATTGACCCAAGACCTGACGGTCTAATTGAATAGTGCGTTTATCGCACATTAATGCGTGAGGACGTGGCACCATACAGTCCCTACAACTAATTAAATAGCCCTCTTTTGGGCATTAACCAGACCCACATGCCCTTATGTGCGCAAACTTCTATAATTTAAATCATCATCATCATCATTTTCAATTTTATTCACACAATAATGCTATACATATTTATAAGTGGTAAACAGCGGGCCCCAATCTTTATTTCGTGGAAAGGCATTATTATTTACAAAGGTAACGACTTTGTTCTACATTTTGTAACTGTTCTGCTTGTACGTTAATAACTCTCATTCTGCAGCTCAAGCCCGAAACAACAGCAATCATCACATCAATATATCTTTAGCATGTATCACTCTGAAGTAGATTTCTACCAGAAATAGGTTAGCAATATCCATCTGCTCGAGATTAAAGTAACAAATAGGTTACAACGTTCGAACGTCATGCTGCAAATATTACAAACGATTGTCGTGATGCATGAAAGTCTCGTTGAGAACGTACTTACTATGTGAAGTCCCCTTGGACGTCATTTTGCTTAGAATCTATGGTCACCACGAAAAATGATTTACCTTCCGTTGATAAAAAAACGCGCACGATTAAACGATGTTACCATGACAACCGTTGGCATTGCATGCAATAGTTTTAATAGGTTCCTTGGCCTTCCAACAATTTATCCAACAAAAGAAATACCGAGATGTGTCATGAACCTAAAATTCTACTGGCCGTTTCCGTTAGTATTAAAGCATTTAGCAGTAAAGATTGGCTTTAAGTGCGCTAGCATCGTACGACTAATATTGGTAATTTTGCTTGTTTCCACCTCGTAACAGAGGCGCGTCCATGTCGAATGCGGAATCAAATACCGGTATCATTAATGAGACCTCATACCCTATACCGTTAGTAACAGAACACCCATCAGTCATGTACGAACGTAATGATGTAGACAATTAGGTTAAAGCTTACTAAGGCGATTCGACAAAAGACTGTTATGGTTACATAAAACTTATATCACAACTACCCTCCATTAGACACAGAAAGGAAGGATGTATTTACAATCTCATACATGATTAATACTCAGAGGAAGCCGTGTGAACATCAGGGGTGGTAATATGCATCAACAACGAATCTGGGTACATATAGTGCTTTTGATGTTGTCTCTTTACAGCTATTTTATTATGCTTAAACTCGTACACGATCAAGTTGGACACGTGCAACAATGACGTGCCAACACATTCGGCTTTGTCTGCTTCCGCTTCGCCATTTTGCTGTGAACGACGATTAGATCACCATGTAAGATCTTTCGAGACTCGATAGGCGGCAACAGAGTTTCCTTAAGCTAGCTTCAGTGAGTAAACCAAATGTTCAATCGTTTTCCACCACCATATCGAGTAGTGATTTAAAATCGTTGATTACAATTCGCTGCAAGTTTCCTCGCGGGTTCGTCCTGTCTGGATTAAATAAATTGCACCCAGTCCATAAACTGCATTTAACCTAATTAAACGTCATATATTGTCGCATGTTTTGGGAAGTACTCCTTAAGGCAACTCTGATAATTTAAAGTGAACATCATATGCATCTTGTGTGTATAAATACCGTTAATTCGACAATGGTCACGTACATTTTCATTTTCGTGGAGCTAAACGTGCAAGCGCAGATCTGACAATAACTCGTCAAATTTTCGAACGTTATCGTTGGTCATAAATCATTTCTGGGGGCTGTTGTCCAATGCATGTCACTGGAACCTCGTGTGTTTTAACAACACTTCAACCTGACTATAAAACTATGCGTTGTTCAGTTTGGCCTTTGCATCTGACTACAGTGTACCAAACCCTGTTCATTTAATTGGATGATATTTGACTGAACGGTGTTACGGAAGAAGAGATTCCCACGGGAATGTTCGTGTATTCAAAGTAGATGGAATTTCGTATTTTCATTTTCCATTGCAATGTGGCCAATCACTGAGATTCCACTGAATGGAAAGTTTTGCTTATCAAATAATAATAATGTTGGGCACTATCATTATGCATGCAACGTCTGCATACAAATGTGTATTCCTTATGCTTACCATATCTGTATGTGTTTCTTTGAACCTTTTTAATCTAAAGTAATCATTTTTTTAAAAATGTGGACTGCAAAAATGCCAAATCAGTATTACATTGGCTACATGTACGAACTGATTACGGGATAGGCATCAGACATATATATATATATATATATATATATATATATATATATATATATATATATATATATATCTTCTGAGAAGTATATCTTAAAGGTTGGGACCTTGCTAACACAGATGCGAAAGACATGACATTGCCCAGCATTCCTTGCTTCCCAGACTCCCCAGCCTGACAGCTTCACGCGCATATCCATAGTGATTGTAACTTGCAACCTGGAGGGTAATATGTCCCGTGCTACAATCTATATGTAGGAAGCGAATACAATCATACATGTATCGTGACTTGTAGCAAACTAATGCTCGTATGTAGCAAACTAATACTCGTATGTATGTAGCAAATTAATACTCGTATGTATGTAGCAAATTAATACTCGTATGTATGTAGCAAATTAATACTCGTATGTATGTAGCAAATTAATACTCTTATGTATGTAGCAAATTAATACTCGTATGTAGCAAATTAATACTCGTATGTAGCAAATTAATACTCGTATGTAGCAAATTAATACTCGTATGTATGTAGCAAATTAATACTCGTATGTATGTAGCAAATTAATACTCGTATGTAGCAAATTAATACTCGTATGTAGCAAATCAATACTCGCATGTATGTAGCAAATTAATACTGGTATGTAGCAAATTAATACTCGTATGTAGCAAATTAATACTCGTATGTAGCAAATTAATACTCGTATGTATGTAGCAAATTAATACTCGTATGTATGTTGCAAATTAATACTCGTATGTAGCAAATTAATACTCGTACGTAGCAAACTAATGCTCGTATGTAGCAAATTAATACTCGTATGTAGCAAATTAATACTCGTATGTAGCAAATTAATACTCGTATGTATGTTGCAAATTAATACTCGTATGTAGCAAACCAATGCTCGAATGTAGCAAATTAATACTCGTATGTAGCAAATTAATACTCGTATGTAGCAAATTAATACTCGTATGTAGCAAATTAATACTCGTATGTAGCAAATTAATACTCGTATGTATGTAGCAAATTCATACTCGTATGTATGTTGCAAATTAATACTCGTATGTAGCAAATTAATACTCGTATGTAGCAAATTAATACTCGTATGTAGCAAATTAATACTCGTATGTAGCAAACTAATACTCGTATGTTGCAAATTAATACTCGTATGTAGCAAATTAATACTCGTATGTAGCAAATTAATACTGGTATGTATGTTGCAAATTAATACTCGTATGTAGCAAACTAATGCTCGTATGTAGCAAATTAATACTCGTATGTAGCAAATTAATACTCGTATTATGTTGCAAATTAATACTCGTATGTAGCAATCTAATGCTCGTATGTAGCAAATTAATACTCGTATGTAGCAAATTAATACTCGTATGTAGCAAATTAATACTCGTATGTAGCAAATTAATACTCGTATGTATGTAGCGATTAATACTCGTATGTATGTTGCAAATTAATACTCGTATGTAGCAAATTAATGCTCGTATGTAGCAAACTAATGCTCGTATGTAGCAAATTAATACTCGTATGTAGCAAATTAATACTCGTATCTATGTTGCAAATTAATACTCGTATGTAGCAATCTAATGCTCGTATGTAGCAAATTAATACTCGTATGTAGCAAATTAATACTCGTATGTATGTAGCAAATTAATACTCGTATGTATGTTGCAAATTAATACTCGTATGTAGCAAATTAATACTCGTACGTAGCAAACTATTGCTCGTATGTAGCAAATTAATACTCGTATGTAGCAAACTAATACTCGTATGTAGCAAATTAATACTCGTATGTATGTTGCAAATTAATACTCGTATGTAGCAAACTAATGCTCGTATGTAACAAATTAATACTCGTATGTAGCAAATTAATACTCGTATGTAGCAAATTAATACTCGTATGTAGCAAATTAATACTCGTATGTAGCAAATTAATACTCGTATGTATGTAGCAAATTAATACTCGTATGTATGTTGCAAATTAATACTCGTATGTAGCAAATTAATACTCGTATGTAGCAAATTAATACTCGTATGTAGCAAATTAATACTCGTATGTAGCAAACTAATACTCGTACGTTGCAAATTAATACTCGTATGTAGCAAATTAATACTCGTATGTAGCAAATTAATACTGGTATGTATGTTGCAAATTAATACTCGTATGTAGCAAACTAATGCTCGTATGTAGCAAATTAATACTCGTATGTAGCAAATTAATACTCGTATTATGTTGCAAATTAATACTCGTATGTAGCAAACTAATGCTCGTATGTAGCAAATTAATACTCGTATGTAGCAAATTAATACTCGTATGTAGCAAATTAATACTCGTATGTAGCAAATTAATACTCGTATGTATGTAGCGATTAATACTCGTATGTATTTTGCAAATTAATACTCGTATGTAGCAAATTAATGCTCGTATGTAGCAAACTAATGCTCGTATGTAGCAAATTAATACTCGTATGTAGCAAATTAATACTCGTATCTATGTTGCAAATTAATACTCGTATGTAGCAATCTAATGCTCGTATGTAGCAAATTAATACTCGTATGTAGCAAATTAATACTCGTATGTATGTTGCAAATTAATACTCGTATGTAGCAAACTAATGCTCGTATGTAGCAAATTAATACTCGTATGTAGCAAATTAATACTCGTATGTAGCAAATTATTACTCGTATGTATGTAGCAAATTAATGCTCGTATGCATGTTGCAAATTAATACTCGTATGTAGCAAATTAATACTCGTATGTATGTTGCAAATTAATACTCGTATGTAGCAAATTAATACTCGTATGTATGTTGCAAAATAATACTCGTATGTAGCAAACTAATACTCGTATGTATGTTGCAAATTAATACTCGCATGTAGCAAATTAATACTCGTATGTATGTAGCAAATTAATACTCGTATGTATGTTGCAAATTAATACTCGTATGTAGCAAATTAATACTCGTATGTATGTTGCAAATTAATACTCGTATGTATGTAGCAAATTAATACTCGTATGTATGTTGCAAATTAATACTCGTATGTAGCAAATTAATACTCGTATGTATGTTGCAAATTAATACTCGTATGTAGCAAATTAATACTCGTATGTATGTTGCAAAATAATACTCGTATGTAGCAAACTAATACTCGTATGTATGTTGCAAATTAATACTCGCATGTAGCAAATTAATACTCGTATGTATGTAGCAAATTAATACTCGTATGTATGTTGCAAATTAATACTCGTATGTAGCAAATTAATACTCGTATGTATGTTGCAAATTAATACTCGTATGTAGCAAATTAATAATCGTATGTATGTTGCAAATTAATACTCGTATGTATGTAGCAAATTAATACTCGTATGTATGTAGCAAATTAATACTCGTATGTTGCAAATTAATACTCGTATGTAGCCCACTAATACTCGTTTGTCTCCTACTCCATTTCAAATAATGTCCTAACATGCAACCATCATTATTCCAATTTACCAAATTAACCAATAAAGCAAAATACATACATTCCTAAGTGTGTTTCCTTTACTTTTATTACATCATTGTCTGCAGGCAACCTTCCATTATTTCATGTTCTTGAAAACAATACTTTAAAGGATACTCTCGTGAAATCTTGTATCTGTGACTTATACATCTGAATTAAATGCATTCAGCGTTCCCTTTGTGATCGATTTTACCATTCTTATTTTTCAGAATCGTGACTCCTACTACATTGTTTGTAATCATTTTGTATATGAGCCGCGCAGGCTCAGTAGTTAGCTTGCAAGACTCACGGTCGAAAGTGTGCGTGTTCGAATCCATCCAGCCTGTGTCAACTGGTATGTCCTTGGTTCATGCACTTTACTCTTATTCCGTGGCACTTTTGTTTCTGTGCAGTAATGCACAAACAATTCGAAAAATGCAATAATGATTGCTTTCATGTATATTATTTCTTATAAATACAATGTTTTTGTCATGCACTAAAACATCTCTTTGTACAGCGTGATATTTGGATATGGATCATGTTTCCTTAGTGGTTATTTCAAAATACTGAGATCGTTTTATGCACTAATGCATACGCTATGTCCCAGCAGTGACTAACACAGTCTCTCTCTCCCTCTCTCTCTCTCTCTCTCTCTCTCTCTCTCTCTCTCTCTCTCTCTCTCTCTCTCTCTCTCACACACACACACACATATATATATATATTTATATATATATATATATATATATATATATATATATATATATGTGTGTGTGTGTGTGTGTGTGTGTGTGTGTGTGTGTGTGCATAAATAGATATATCCCCCCACTATTTAAAAAAATAAAAAGTCTTTTTATGTGTGATTGTATCCACTATATCTGTGTATGTCTGTATTTTTTCTAAAAAGAATTTCACACAAAAATTAATTTGAAGAAAACAAATTGTGGGGTATTTATGCCCTAGTGTTGTCTAATTAGAGCTTCCACTGAGTACTCTACCCTTGATTTTACCTTTGACCTTTGCCATGTGTCTCCTATGTCCTATGAGTGATATATGTTGCCTTTTTGTTTTTGCTATATTGCATGTATGCTATAGATTTGCGTGTAAGGAAGACATGTTACGTCAAAGTATACCCCCAGTAGATAGATAGATAGATAGATAGATAGATAGATAGATAGATAGATAGATAGATAGATAGATAGATAGATAGATAGATAGATAGATAGATAGATAGATAGATAGATAGATAGATAGATAGATAGATAGATAGATAGATAGATAGGTAGGTAGGTAGGTAGGTAGGTAAGTAGGTAGGTAGGTAGGTAGGTAGGTGTGTGTGTGTGTGTGTGTGTGTGTGTGTGTGTGTGTGTGTTTATCTGGAGCTCATTCCCAAGATTGTTTACTTCGCTTTGTGACATAGCCCTTGGACGTTTCTGCCCCATACGTTGTTCCCATGCAGGATCATGTTACCTCTAAGAGAAAAGAAGGAGAAAAAGAAAGTGGAATGGGGCAGGGCAATTTAAGATAATTTACTATGTACTACTTTTTGGTTTGATGCACCAGAGGAATTCCCTTTGAAATTTTAAAAATGGAACTAATTTTCTCTTTAATTAATTGCTCACGGTCCGTCTTCCTGAGGTGTGAGATGACATTGGGGTTCCATCCCGCATTTCGCGGAGCACGCCCCTATACGGGCTGCATGCTGAAGCCCCCACCCCATCTCCTCCACCCCTTTGATTTTCTATTGCAATTTATATGTATGAAAGTTACATCAAGACATACAGGCTATTTTTGTATGCTGATTACCTGCCCACAAGCCATATTTGTTCTTGTTATATAAGCTGTTATTCTCGTTAAATGTTTATATCTACGTTTGTTTGCGTCTATAAATAGAATATTGTTCCTCCGGTACCTATATATTTTGCAAATCTCCATTATCAGTTGAATTCTATCTCTTTTTCAATTTTCAGATTGAGTGATAGCATTAACCGTTGTGAAATTTGCATTTTTGCACATGGGACATTGACATAGAATCTTATCATCCACCTCCTGAGGGCAACCTCTCCTGTAAACACTGCATTGTGGAGATATTTACAAATTAAACTTAGGAGCCTGACAGAGTCGATATTGGCCCACTCCCTCCATGCTATATTCCATTTTACTTCAATGGTCTCTTCTTCGACATTGATTCTTAAGTTTCTAGCGATTTCTTCCCTAATCCAATCAAAAATTGTGTCTTCATTAATGTACCATAGTCTTTTCGTATCTATGAATATATATATATATATATATATATATATATATATATATATATATATATATATATATATATATATATATATATATATATATATATATATATATATATATATATATATATATATATCACTCCTAGTACGGAGAGTAAAATCAAAACCAATAAATGTATAAGGCCTCCCACGGAGTTTGTGGTTCTCAGCTGAGACCTTTAAATATGTTTAATATTTTTGAGCATTTGATGAGAATGGGCTTGGCAAGGCAAGCCCTCCAATCATCTTTGCATTATATAATGTAGCCTTTTAAGGTAATGCGTTTAAAGTCCCATATATAGTCAATTATTAAACTATTTGTTTTCTTTCTTAAGAAAATGTATTCCCAATGTCGACTGGTTTTATTGCGTAATTAATATTGGGGAATAAATAGGTTTTGGCTACTTGAATCCGCTCCAATAAGCATAATGGCGAAAGTGCCCAAATTTTTATATTGTCTTTTATTTTCTACTCCATGTTTTTCCTGTCTCTACACCTTCCCAAAGAGCACTCCCAGAGCTGTAACTTGATCTTTTGATGCGGACGTAATTTCCGTATTATTCTCCGATCATTTTCTTATTATCAAAGTTTCCGTTTTATCCTGATTTATTTACGACTCCCAAAGGATTCGAATTCTTTTCGTTTAAACGAATTTGGGTTTCTAATGAAGCTTTTGCATACCTCAGCATTTTGGAGCAATTTTAATTCTTCATTTAAATTGGGGATTTTAATTCCCACAGTTTCTTTATCTGTTCTTGTTTTGATTCTATGAATCCCAATTGCTATTACGTATAATAGCATTGATAGTGTGCAGCTTTGCCTCACCGATATTTTTTTATCCAATGTATCTGTAACAGCACCGTTAACCTCTACCCGTACAGTTATTTTATTGTACAGTTATTTTATTGTACAGTTATTTTATTGTACAGAAGTTTAGTCCAAACTCAAATTGATCAAGTACTCTCTGGATATAGTTATGTTCTAATCTACGAAAATCTTTTCTTGATCGAAAAGTACCATAGCATATTAATGACCTAATTTATTTCTGTTCTTATGTTTAGCATAATATTTTCAATATTCCTCACACATACACACACACACACACACACACACACACACACACACACACACGCACGTTTGACTTACATTTGTCAAATAATAATTACTCCTGCTGAACAACTACTTGGTATTTTGTAACCTATATTAAGAAGGGAGTTAATTCTTTCCTATAGCCCTTCCCATTGTAAAGTATTGGTATAAGTCTCATTGTGCTAGTCATTGCATCATTCCTTAGTTTACAAAAATTGTATAATTCTTCTAGAATAGGCGCTAACTCATCTTGCATTTTTTGATAGAATTTCCCAGTGAGCACATCTCTCCATGGGGATTTGACTTTTGCGAATCGTTTCCTTTTGTTTTTATTTCGTCCACTAAATCATCGCATAAGTCTTTATGTTCTCATATTTGCTCACATGTGACGGCTAAATATTTTTTTTTATATCACTATGTTCTGTGATGTGAATAAGTTTGAAAAAATTTCCTTAACATTTTCCATTATTTATGCCTTCCGTACTATTTCATTTCCATTTTCAATCAAAGTATCAATTTGTTTCTCTCCACCGTGTTTTAGTTTGATAGAACCGTTCTGATCTTTTATAAATGCCACTAAATTTTACAGGCCTTTTTATTTGTTTCCCTGTATTCCTCATCTAGGACTTTTCCTAACCTGTCTTGAAGAGCTTTCTTATCTTCTGCAGCATTTTCTTCTTTAGTTGCGAAACAAATTCTTCCTTTTCCATATTTTGCAATTCCTTTCTTTTACTTGAATACCTAACATATTTCATTACAAATTCATATTTTAAAGCATCCCATTCTTTAATTATATCGCTATCCCCGTTAGTTGAAAGTCCTTAATTGTTCTTTCTATTTAATAAGTGAATTATTCTTATTCTAAAATTGTATTATTAAGTTTCAATCAGCCCATTACCAATTTCGTTATGTTTATTAAACAGATTTCAATTGTAACTAATTTATGATCTGATATCATAAAGTCCATAATTTCTGCATTTCTATATATTTTCTCTTCCAATTCAGTTACATAAATTGTATCAAGCCTACATGCACCTTTATTATATTCATATGCAAAATTTCTCCTTAACAGGTTTAATTTTCTGTATATATATATATTTTCACCACCCAATTGATGTCACATCCCATTTTAAGGTCTCCATAGAAACGTTATTTAGGTATTTTGAAGAGTTTAGGTAACTGAAGAGATTTCGCATGAACACTTTTTTATATCTGGATACTGAAAAGTATACATTTATGATGTTTTTTCTATAACAATATGAATCGTCCTCCCATTACAAAAAACACGCTCATCGATCATTTCCCATTACAAAAACACGCTCATCGATCATTTCCCATTACAAAAAACACGCTCATCGATCATTTCCCTTTACAAAAACCACGCTCATCGATCATTTCCCATTACAAAAAAACACGCACATCGATCATTTGCCACTACAAAAAACACGCTCATCGATCATTTCCCATTACAAAAAACACGCTCATCGATCATTTCCCATTACAAAAAACACGCTCATCGATCATTTCCCAGTTCACTTTTTATGACGGTCGCGACCCTTCATTTGTAACGTCATTTTAACGTCACTTAAAATAGCTATAGCATATATTTTTCTTCAACTGTAGATATTAGTTCTTTAGAGACTTTATCGTGAGTTTCCTGATTAAAGATTACATCGTACTCCTTTTAATGGAGTTAGTTTAAAAATGTTTCCATATCTAAACTATTAGTATTAATTGAGGCTATCCGGAAATGTATTCCTTCCATTTCTGCATCTCTCTAGGTTGCCGCATTGTTCTGACTGCACACATGCTTATGAAGGGTATATCCTTTATCAGATTAAATTTGCAAGTAATTGTAGATATACAGGGTCAGTTTGTTATTTTTTTGCAGGGGCACCGCGGCAATACGTACCGGACATGCTTCATTGGGAAACCTCCATACACTAAAGAAATCTGAAAGAAAGGGTGGATAATTAGGTTACGGAAAAGGGACATACAGACACATTCCTGAACAAAGAAAACTCAGGTAATGCAAAACAACCTTATTGAAAGCTCATCCTAACCAAAACAGCTCTGGATTGTTGAGAAAGACATACACCAATACTCCTTGCGAAAGTTAAAGTTCACCTGCAGATGTATATGGATTATACAATTTTGATTTATTATTTTATATTCACTTTATGTAATAAAATTGTTAATTACACTAAAAGTTTAGCAATTTGTGCTAATTGTTTGTAGAATGTGAGACCTATGTGAAATAGTGCCAAGCTATCATATTATAGTCTCTTTCCATTTAAGCAAGTTTTATAACTAAACAAATAAAAATTCTTATATAAATTGCACGCATTAAGTTATGATTAATGTTAGAGCTTTACAATTCAGAGAAATTATTTTTTTCGGACATGATTCCTGCAAGAAAGTGCTTATTTTAAAAATAATCTCGTAAGTAATATGTACTGAAAGACAATCATGTATGCGCATGCGCAATGTGTATCATTGTATTTGTATTCAACCATGGATCATCTAACGTATTACACGGTTCAGTTATTGTATGTGCATGTGTTTGTCGTAGAACCCTGTGTGATTTCAAGGAATCCGGATGCTGCAGTCGATGGTGACGTTGGCTCAGAGACTAGAATTCGTATATTTGCTGTGAGGATCTTCTTTTATCCGTTTTTAAGTCTTTGCATTGGCAGATGCTTTATCTGCTCGGGAAATGGACGCACCCGCCCATACAAGAGTCTCCTGCTGCCTTGCAAGTCGGCTTTGGTAAGCCAAAGGCTAAGGGAGTAAACCCTAAAAGAAAATCCGGAGTGAAGACCCTAAGGCAGTTGGACGATGAACTACATCCCCTTCTGGTAACTCCTTGGCCTGGAGAGGGATTTTTGCCCAAGACACACTGATGATGCTTGAAAAACCATACCGGATCGGTCGTCGCTCAGGGTCAACATGGACCGCGCCTGCCGTGGTGACAGAGCTAGTTACTAACAAAACTCTGCAACAATATCTGACAGACAGGTGAAATGCCAACACATTGGACCCAGTCACAGATTATAACACTCCCCCAAAAAGGCAATATCCAGCTGTGTCAAAATTAGAGAACTATCAGTTTGATCAGCCATGCTAGTAAGGTGATGCTGAAAATCATCTTGAACAGACTGAAACCACAAGCAGAAGAAATAATCACCGAAGAACACGCAGGGTTACGGAGTGGAAGAAGCACAACAGAACACATATTAAATCTCAGGGTTCTGTGTGAAAAGTACTAACAAAATCAACATAACATCTATCAGGGGCTCATACATTTTAAAAAGGCTTTTGACAGCTTGTGACATGAGGCATTATGAGCCATTAAAAACGAAGTACACCATGGGTCAAACGTTTACCAGTACCATGAAGCAGCTGAACACCAAGGCTACCAGTGCAGTTATTCTTCAAGATTAAGTGGGGGACTGGTTCAAGACAAGAGTTGAGTACGTCAAGGCTGTCTCCTGCCACCCACGCGTTTCAACATCTACTTAGAGCGCATCATGAGCGAAGCCCTGAAAAATCATCATGGGATGGCGTAACATTACCGACATCCGCTTTCCACTGATGGAGTGGCATGCAGTGAAGACGAGCATGCCGCCCTAGTGAAAACCTGGATGAAACATCTTCCAGATTTTACATGTAAATAAGCGCTGAGAAGACAAAGCTGATGACAAATAGTGTCAAACAAATCTCAGCCAAGACTAACGTCATAGTACAAGAACTGCAAACAGTGGGCCAGTTCAAATATTTTGGTTCCAAAATCACCAAAGATGGATCAAGAGCAGACATTTTGTCACGAGCAACACAAACAACGGCAGCTATGTCAAACTTAAGACCGATCTAGAGAGACAAGAATATATGTCTGAAAACTAAAATCAGACTATTAAGAGCATTCAATCTTTTTTATATTCATGTGAAGCCTGGACCCTGACATTAAAATTACAACGAAGAATCCAGGCACTTGAAAAGAGATGCTACAGAACCACGAAGAAGTGTGTAACACCATCAGGCACAACGAAGGCCAATATGAAAACCTCCTCACCACTGTCAAAACGAGAAGGCTGATATGGTACGGCCATGTCACTAGAGCTAAGAGTCTGATCGATCGATCGATCGATCAATCGACAGACATGAAGGCAGGCAGGCAGGCAGACAGATAGACAGTCAGACGGACGGACGGACAGACAGACAGATAGACACACAGACAGACAGACAGACAGGCAGGCAGGCAGGCAGGCAGGCAGGCAGATAGATAGATAGATAGATAGATAGATAGATAGATAGATAGATAGATAGATAGATAGATAGATAGATAGATAGATAGATAGATAGATAGATAGATAGATAGATACTGAAAGGAAACCACAGTTTAATTAATGCTAAACAGGAATCGGTTGGAGACGCCCATATTAAGGTTCTTTTTTCTTTAAACTTATTCAAAATCCTCTAATCAGAGAAGACACCTGGAAATGTTTTGTGAAACCGGGGACACTATACAAAAGGTAAAGGCAGATGAAAACTTTCATGCGTGGAGCACTAAATTCATGTTGTCACATGTGATTTCCCTTTGTCTTCGCTTAGATATCAGCTAGTTACCACTCCAAAACACTTGTGATGAGCCCAAAGACAGCGACATCTAAGTTAAAATAAAACGGCAGCAATACATAGAAGGTTTATGAGTTCAATTTTTATGTATACAGACACGTGATTTACTATCGTGAGATCAATTTGTTATGTATACAGACACGTAATTTACTATCATGAGATCAATTTGTTATTTATACAGACACGTGATTTACTATCATGAGATCAATTTATTTATATAGACACGTGATTTACTATCATGAGATCCATTTGTTATGTATACAGACACGTGATTTACTATCATGAGATCAATTTGTTATTTATACAGACACGTGATTTACTATCATGAGATCAATTTATTTATATAGACACGTGATTTACTATCATGAGATCCATTTGTTATGTATACAGACACGTGATTTACTATCATGAGATCAATTTGTTATTTATACAGACACGTGATTTACTATCATGAGATCAATTTGTTATTTATATAGACACGTGATTTACTATCATGAGATCCATTTGTTATGTATACAGACACGTGATTTACTATCATGAGATCAATTTGTTATTTATACAGACACGTGATTTACTATCATGAGATCAATTTGTTATTTATACAGACACGTGATTTACTATCATGAGATCAATTTTTTATGTATACAGACACGTGATTTACTATCATGAGATCAATTTGTTATTTATACAGACACGTAATTTACTATCATGAGATCAATTTGTTATGTATACAGACACGTGATTTACTATCGTGAGATCAATTTGTTATTTATACAGACACGTGATTTACTATCGTGAGATAAATTTGTTATTTATACAGACACGTGATTTACTATCATGATATCAATTTGTTATGTATACAGACACGTGATTTACTATCATGAGATCAATTTGTTATTTATACAGACACGTGATTTACTATCATTATAAATACTTAATATAACATTATAAAACTTTAACTGATATCTACCGAATACACTTGATGTCATAGTCTAACTCTCGTTACGAATAGCACACAAGTACTAAAAAGGAGTTTATTGTGTAAGGTCTAATACATTTAGTACGATTGTACAAAGACAGATAATGTATATAGTATGAATCTAGTTTGAGTCTCAAATAGTAATTCAGCATTTCATCAATATATTTAGACAATCTTAAATTAATATACCAGTATAAATTTGACCACACCAGTTAAATAAAGTAATAGGTCTGTAATTTGACATATCGGCTTTGTCACCTATATTTTTATAAACTGTCATAATATCACGTTTAATTCATCCATCATGTTCAAATCCGGTATTTAAGCACTACAATGTACATGAACACAACACTATTCAAGCGATGAATATTTATATCCGAAGTATTTCACAACAATAGTTCTTTTTAATAAACGATATAATAAATGAAATAAACAACATCAACAACAAACAAAAAATATTTTTAACTGCGAGCATGAAAAGAAGAGATTTTGGCGACGTGGGGTGTAGGTAAACAACTTGCTACAAAATAGCAGATGACCAAATCAGAATTTCTCTTTTACAATTAGGGTTTCAATGAAATAAATCAAAATAAATTAAAACAAATATAAAAGACATTTTAAGACGTTTATTGACAGCATAGGCTTTCTGTGTATCTTAGTTCGTTTTCGCAAATTACTACGAATCGTTATTCAACATTCCCGCACTGAAACCGAAATAGGCGAATTTTAAGGGGCAATCTTGAAAGATTTGTATTTATAGACCAAATGGACGGACAGACAGAAGAAAGGGATCATTAAATCATGAGACATTGATGCGTGATTCGATCATTTTCTACATAAGCATCTATTTTAAATGATTATCTGAGATTTTTGAGATTGCAATGATCAAACCCGGATTCCCGATCAGTATTTTAAGGTGAATGAAAAGAAAAATAAAATAAAATAAAATAAAATAAAATAAAATACATAAATAAATACATGTTTAAATAAGTGTATGTTTTGTTGCCAAGTTAGCATGACTGATATTGCTAGAAAGAAATATTGTAAATAAAAGTGATGGTGGAATAGTGTTTCCATGGTTATGTCTTCCGGAATATACTGTACCCAATACAGTTCTGCGTCTTCAGTGTTGAATCTAACAGCACCATCTGTTGTCATAATGAGTCATTACAGTTTTCCCAGTCATGACAACAGATG
The DNA here is from genome assembly GCA_030141615.1 of Unio pictorum. Taxonomy (NCBI): domain Eukaryota; kingdom Metazoa; phylum Mollusca; class Bivalvia; order Unionida; family Unionidae; genus Unio; species Unio pictorum. The sequence goes on along the minus strand of JARLTB010000176.1, from coordinate 389,970 downwards.
GCGCTGATGATAATATTCCAACTTGCATTATGCATAACATCTTAATTGTAACTTCTACTATGCTACAATATGACCTCTACAATGTATGTATTTTTCTCCATGATGACGATTCATGTGTAATAAAATAAACTGTAAGACTCTAAAGAGGAGACACAGACATGGAAAAATTCAATGTGTATTTAGTATTGAAATTTGTACGTGGTATTTGAAGATATGAAATGGCGGCATTTCAATACCACGCATATCAGAACAGGCCACGCCTTAGGATGTGCGGGTCGCAAGGCAGCAATCGATGTGCTCATGGCCCTAAGCAAATAAAATTGCATCACATACTTGATTTCCTGAAAGCGCGGGGCCCATGGCAGTAGCCTCGTTCCCCTAGCCCTAGGACCGGGCCTGATAAAGTACTATTGAAAGATGTAAAGATGCAACACTTAATGTACAGACAGAAAGCGCAAAATGCAATATGAAATAATACACACACATTAAAAATTAAAAGTAGAAAAATGTAGAAAGATGTTCTGGCTTTTTTATTTAATTTATATTTGATTAATTTAATTATTTGTTTTGTTAGTTTAAATTTTTTTATTCCAGTATATGATACTGTAATATAACATTTTTTACTGGATTTGATATTGTTCATTTCTGACTAAAACAATTATTTTTCAGCGTAAACAACTACTAATAGAAACTTTGTATCTAATGCTGACCTAATTCCTGACCTTTATTCAGAACCAGTACTAGTTTTAAGTTGTAGAAAACAATGTTTTTTTTTTCTTATTCTTTCTCAGAGTGAGATTCATAAAGTAGAATCGAGACAATATTTGGAGTTCGTGACAAATAACATGTGTTTAGTGTTATAAACATTTGTTTTTTTTCCAGACAAATGACTATTGATCTCCATCCCGGCACCTGTTTTTCGTCTTGTTTAGACTTATTATTAACGTTTTGATAAGGAATTGTCATTCTTGCCTTAACACTCGACAAGCTAAAGTGTTTTATGTTGTGACTAGTTTTGGGCTAATTATTTTTTTTCCCTAAGATTTTTTGGATTTCATGATTGTTTTCCTGGAAATAATAGTGCTCTTTAGTACCTCTTTGACAAAGACATTTATCAAAATTTACACAGAATTAAAAAACGGCGATATTATTTTCTGTGATTCAGCAAATAACTATTAACATATTATTATAAGTCTGCCAACAGCATACGTCATCGCTTTTCATTTTGGATTTTATTGGGATTCGAACACAGTTTCATCAGGAATTTTATTACTAGGATATCTACGTTTTAATTCTTGGATTTTGGGGGATTTTATTCGTAAAAACCGAAGTTCTTGTTCTCAATTTACCTTGTTTGTCTATGAAATAAATTATTTATTAAATTTTACAAAGCTTATTGTCTTCACTCTTTTCTTGTTACTTTGGTAAGATGCTAAACAAGTAACAATAGAATATACGGTTTTTACTAATAGAAAATACACATAGGATTATGGCAGTTATCTCTCTCCGTACAATTTTACTATGACAGCTCGCCCGAATTTTCCTGCTCATTGTGGTATGTTTGCGGTTAATCCTATTCCTGAGCGGGTGTTTACAGTAGGTCTATAATAGTCTACACAACGCTTTACGCGCTTCTTTTTAACATAAGTACGCGTGATAAACGACTGAAGATTTTTTTATATCGAAAAGGTATTGCAGTATTACACAGCCGTCAAAAATTGTTTTTGATGTCTTGTATTTCTTACAGGTATGGTAGAATGTGTATATATGAATGGACAGTTTAATTTATTTCTGAAGAACGCACAGTGAAAATAGCCTCATGTTCGAGGCCCTAATATTTTTAACGCATATGTAAGATTACAGGAACACTAATATTTGTATGATTGGGTGAAATTTTTAATCAGCTTAAACATTGGTCAATTATAAGAATGTATTCTAGAAAAACTTACAAACCTACAAATCTCCATAGGGTTATCGCCCATGTTCAATTTCATAAGCTAAGCTCATACCAAAGACTTACAAGAATGGTACTAACAGCTGCCTCGCTTGACGCTCAGCAGTAAGAGGTTAGTGTTAGGACAGGTCGGCATGGTGTCAGGATAATGTGACTGGGTGGGACATCATGCTATATGTCTGCGGCATGACGCCCCAGTGACAGACATCACTATAAACTGCCTCACTGCAGACATCGTAGCGATATGACTGAAAATGTGTTAAAGCTGCGTTAAAAATCATAATCACCCCTTCCCCGATATATATATATATATATATATACATGCGTAGCATCCACTACGCATGTATCCTTTCTAGATGTAAATGTGATGAAAAATCCTGATAATACTATCTCTACAAATGTTCACGTAAAAGAAACTAATATCCACCAATATGTGGAATATTCGTCTTGTCATCCCAGGTCATGTAAAAACGGCATACTGTATAGTCAGGCGAAAAGATATCGACGTATCATTTCAGACGATCATCAATTAAAACATTCTTTAAATGAATTAAAAACATATTTCATAAAAAGAAATTATCCTATACATGTAATAGAGTCTGCTGTAAGTAAAGTCTGTATTCTTACCCAAAATGATGCTTTAAATACAGCAGAATGTACGAAAGATAAAAATATAATTCCTTTCATAATACAATATAATCCATCTTTGCCAAATATAGGCCTTATAATTAATAAATATTGGACTCTCCTTAACTTATCAGAAAAAAACAGCGTCAAAACACTTTACAAGAGCAAGCCAATTCTTGCTTATAGAAGACCTAGGAATTTACAAGATCTTTTGATCAGAACTAAACCGAAAAAAAATTTTCAAAGATGTTTTTCGTCATCTAAATGCAACAGACGTAGGTGCTCTCAATGTGCAAATATTACAGAAAGTACCTATTTTAGTAGCTCCAATACTAAAGAAATGTTTTCTCTACGTTATAACACTGATTGTATATCAACTGATGTAATTTATTTGATAACCTGTAAAAAATGTAACATGCAATATGTTGGACAAACACTTCAACAAGTTTCTAAGAGAATGAATAATCACCGCTTTCATATAAAAAATTATATGGATCCTCAGTTCTCCTCTAATGTTTCAATGCATTTTAATACAAATAATCACTCTTTAAGGGATTTTTCTTTCATGCCAATCGATATTGTGCACGGAGAAATGAACAGACTCATTAAAGAAAGTTATTGGATTAATCGGTTAGATACTGTTTATCCTAATGGCCTTAATACTAAGGCATTATATAAAATTGTATAGAATTTTAGTGGATGATTTGATATATTGTATTTATTTATATGTATGTATGTATATATGTATATGTATGTATGTGTATGTATGTATATGTATATATATGTATATGTGTGTGTATGTGTGTATATGTATATGTATATATATATATATGTGTATATATGTGTATGTGTATATATATATATATATGTGTGTATATATGTATATATATATATATATATGTATGTGTATGTGTGTATGTGTATGTATGTATATGTATATATATATAATATGTAGTTATATGTATTACTGTTAGTCTCTACATTATAATCTCACTCTCAGTTTTCATTAGAGACTCATGCATCATTCTGATCCAGTTGTACATATGATATTTGTATAATAAAGAATATAAATTATGATGTTATGTCAATTACGTAATTATTGACATATAGACGTCATCTGCTTCTTTCAAAAGCATGACGTTATGTTAATGACGTAATTGTTTATAACTTTATAGACGTCATCAGTTTCTTTCAAATAAAGTTTGTGCCTGAAGAAGCATAAATGCGAAACTAGTCGCACAAGTTTATCGGCGTTTGTGTTGTTTTTTTATCCCCTGAATTTTTATCAACAACACAATGGCATCAAAAAGTGATCCGCCGGAAGATTTGACGTCTTTAAAATTCGAAATTCTAAAACTTTCAGAAAAACAAATGAAAAGAAGTCTTCACAGCAGCTTTTTAAACAACTGTGTCGAAGAAGGGATAATTCCGTCAGGACTACAGTTAAAACTTAAAATTTACATTGGAAACGGCGGTGAAGAATTCCAAAAATCAATTGACAACCTTTTGGATAAAGTTTCATTAAATATATGCGAGAGACTTGCAGAAGAACAAAAGAAAATATCCCTAGACATAGGAAAGCAAATGGAAAATGCTAGAGATAAACTTAAAAAGAAACTTGACGGACATAGTCTTTTTGACTTTGATCAAGAAGTGTATGAAAAAACAGAATCTTCAAAAAATAGTATACTTCTCAAGCAAAACAAAAAAATTCATAAATTGCGAGAGAATAAAGGACAAAGTCAACTAGAGAGGAAGAATGGAGCACGTTATACGATGCAAAAACAACAGCAAAAACAGCAGTATTCAAAGAACAAACATTCAGTTAATCATTCAAATGTTAAAACAGCATCACAACAGCAGAGAAAAGATACACCCAAACAGAAATCTTCAAAACCGAACCAAATTACAACAATGAAAAATGTAACACCTACAGCTGTACCAAAAGCATCAACAAGCAAAACGGGAGAGGTAAAAAGGAATGTAATAAATTCAAACAAGAACAGTAAAGATCAGCAAGAGCAACAAAAAAACTGGTCTCCCCATGGCACAACAAAGAAAAGTTACGCAGAGGCCGTAATCATGGGGGAATCGGAGTCAGTGACCATGACAAAAACATTGACACACCTTGTCAAAGTTTTAGAACAATTGATACAAAAGACTTACCAAGACAAAATAACAGGAGATTCCAGAGATTTAGTAGTAGGAGACAATGGAAAAAAGAACAAAAACGGAGAAAACAAATTCAGAGAGGTAAAGAGACAGTGTTAAACCTATCACGTAAAAAACTAACGGATAATGATTACATACTTTTAAGTAAAGGATTAAAATTTTGTCCCAAACCAAAATCTCATGATAAAATTAAATTAGCTGAAGAAATTTTCAATTT
>JARLTB010000176.1:210000-380000 GCA_030141615.1 Unio pictorum | reverse complement strand
CTTTCATCTGTGGCAGAATCCTGCAGGGACCAAATCTAACCGTGCACATGTCAGATGGCTTTCCCATCTTGTGTTTAGTTCTTGCTAATTCGTATGCAAGTGCTCAAGGCGCACCAATATAATACAGCCCAGTGACCCCGAAAAGTATATATTATGGTATGAATGTGAGAGCTAAACACAAGTAAATTAATCATTTGCTACGTTGTACGGGAAACTAATCTTAGTACGTTACCTTACGTGAAAATGCACCGAAAAATAATCATGTTGATCGATGTGCTGATATTTCTTATCTGTAATTACTAAGCATTATTATTAAACACCTGTACAAGGTCTACATTTATTCATTCATATAAAGATGTATCTATTAATCTGAATCATGCTTCGCATTGTAAGTGCCTATTTAGGAATACCAGGTAGAATCAAAGAAATCGAAGGTCTTACTGGTATAGTGAACTATTTATGATTTTCTCGCAGAAAGAAAAACCTGAATAAGAGTTTTCTTCTTAAAAAAATATGCGTATCACGGAATCCTTAGATTGGCTTTCTCTCGTTGCTAGCCAGAATTCGGATATAATTATTGACATTTTATTTGTACTATATTCGGACATCGTAAAAAAACAACCAAAAATGTGTTTGTAACTTTCGCACCATATATATTTTATAAAATAAGCCGTGTTGTGGAATTGCAAACATCACCCGCAATTCGATAAATGTACGTGTGGCATGAGGCATTGTGAGCCACAATGAAGTACCATATGGGTCAAACGTTGACCAGTACTATCAAGTAATTGTACGACAAGGCTACCAGTGCAGTAATTGCTCAAGGTTATGTGGGAGATTCGTTCCAGACAACAGTTCGAGTACGTCAAGGCTGTTTCCTGTTACACGCGCGATTCTACATCTACTTAGAGCACATCATGAGCGAAGCCATTGAAAACTACTGTGTGACAGTCAGCATTGGAGATCGTAACATCACAAACCTCCGCTTTGCAGACGACACTTATAGGCCGGCAGACAGTGAAGACCAGCTTGCCTCCTTAGTGAACAACCTGGATGAAACATCTTCCAGATTTGACATGGAGATAAGCGCTGAGAGAAAAAGCTGAAGAGAAATAGTGGCAAACAAATCTCAGCTAAGATTAAAGTTAGAGGACAGGAACTTGAAACAGTGGGCCAATTCAAATATCTTGGTTTCATAATCACAGAAGAGTGATCAAGAGCAGACATTTTGTCACAAGCAGCATAAACAACGACACACATGTCAAAGCCAAGACCCATATGGAGAGACAAGAATATCTGTCTGAAAACTAAAATCACACCATTGAGAGCACTAGTCATCTCACTCTTTTTTTATTCATGTGTGGCGTGGACCCTGACAGCATAATTACAACGAAGATTCCATGCACTTGAAATGAGATGCGACAGAACCATCCTTGGCATCTCTTACATGGACCACATCACAAATAAAGAACTGCGTAACACCATCAGGCGCAATGGAGGCCAGTATAAAGATCTATTCATCACCGTCAAAAGAAGAAAGCTGAAATGGTATGTCACTAAGCCAACAATATATCCACAACAGTACCATCGTGCAGCGTCCAGGGTGGCAGATGGAGAGGAAAACAGAGAAGAAGGTGGACTGACAACATCACATAATGGACCAGGAAAGGTTTAGCGGAGACACAGACATTGATACACAATTGAGACAAGTGAAAGGAACTGGTCAGATTTTCAGCAGCCCAGTGCCTCGACGACCACACTAGGTCAAGAGACTGATGATGGTGACTTGTTGAGGGGATATTGGGTTTTTATGTGGTGACTGATGGTACCTTCTTACAAGGTGCTCCTTTTATTTGGTTCTCGTTATCGTCATCTAGAAGATGATTATCGTTATCGTTATCTAGAAGATGATTATCGTTATCGTTATCTAGAAGATCATCGCCCTCGGTGTTATTGCCCGGATCGAGTAATATTAATATAAAGTGTGGAACCTACAGGTGGAATAAATATAGATCTGAGCAGATATATATAGAATAGAATGACTCGGCCACCTAAACATGAAAGGAAACGATTTAATCGATTTTATCATTTCAATTATGAGTATACATTACATTAGGAAGATACCCTTCTTGTTAAAATAAACATTCACCGAATTTCAAATACAAATGTATCTATATAAATAGCCGTTCTTTATAAATGATAGAAGCAGTTCATCATGGAATCTAGTGAACACTCGAGAGCTCTGTCATATACAATTTCATATCATGTTTCTTTCCGGTTCATTCCAACTACATTACGGTTGCTTTTCTATGTTCTTCTCGCGTTTCCTGTTTTCCTATTTCTCAACTCTCTGTTTTCTTTCTCCTCCTTTCGCCCCTCAAACTTTGTGTGAATCGATGAACGTGTGAGTACGTTGATATCTATACACTACAATATTTATCCAGTACATTTACGGTAGGTTCTCATTAGGTACTCGGTGGAGCTATCCCATTGTATAATAAACAGAGAATCGACTTAAGTCATCTATCTGGTATCATAGTCAGAATATATCATTAGTCCCATCTCGTTATGTCAGATTTCGTTTTATCGGAATACAATAGAAACGAGAGGCTATCTTAATCAAGCCAATCGTGGCAGACCATACACAACCCTCGTATCATGAGATTAATGTATTTCTTATTTTAACAATGACGCGTATAAATACTTCTCATTTCATGATATCTCCGTTCTCATCTCAATTACACAAAGGTATGAATGAAATCAATTACATGGCATAACTACATTCGTTCAAATCTTTACCATACACAAAATCTATCTAATTTAATGCAGTGTTAAATTCAGTCAATACGCACTCAAGTCTTATATATATATATATATATATATATATATATATATATATATATATATATATATATATATATATATATACGTGAAATCATCTATGATTGGTGATTTCACACGGATCTTCATAACTCATATCAACTAAAGTAATATATGAAATCTTAAAATTACCTAATTCCTTTGCATACAACGAAAGTTTCAAATAATGCGTCAAATTTATATAAAGAAGACCATCGTACTAATTCATATAGACACGCTCTACACAGTTATACTCGTATCAAGAAAATTGTTCTACGAATTTAAACAGATAAAGTCTTGCAAATCATTATATTAATATCAATTAATGTACGTAAGATTGGCGCAGATATCTTGTGATTTAAGCTTTGGCTCACGTCTGTCGCACAAATTGTGTATTTCGACTCTTAGACATCTGGACCCTCTGACAAAATGTTTTACGAGAGAGAGACTTTCTTCCTAATTTATTTTAGTAAGTTATTTTTACATTTGCAGGAAAAACGTTGACTAACTAGATTTTCCGATAGGGCTTACATAAGACAATGAGGTTTTGTATCGAAAACACACGCCTTATTTAGCGCAACAACTCAGGATTAAATAAATATACTACCTTTCATTTGCGGTCAGCCTGGCTCAAGGTTGTCCAACACATATTCCGAATAATTTCAATTTCGACACAGAATGTCAAAGTTAACGTTTCCCTAGACATGTCCGAGAGGTTTAAAAAAAAACAAAGGCTTAATTAACCCTACCTACACAGACATTATAAATCATTGCAGTATAGCGATTAACAAGCACGTGTCCCCATAAATTTAATTAATTTGCTCTATATAGATGGAAAGAACTTTGAACAAACACAATATGCATTGACTGAAATAGAATTCTTCTGCATTTACTCGATACAACTAATGGAAATTATGTAGTCCCTGAGTATTTACAATTTTCATTCTCGAACTGTTACTAAGCTCAAAATCCGATATTGGATTTACTAGAGAGAAATCCCTCACCAGTCAGATGTGAAATCAGAGTTGGAGCATACGAATTTCTTTTAAGTGAAGGGTCTTATCCGAGTTAACTAATTACCTCAAATTGTCCTTCTCAGTTTAAAATCTTACGTATCATATATATTATGGTGTTGGCAATCAAGATTGTTTTCACACAACAATCAAGAAGTATCATGAATTCAAACTGTGTCACAATTCAAAATAATCGTGTATCAATGAGACAAATGAGGAGTTCAACAAAATTGGTCAATTAATGAATTCATTTCTCAAGAATAAAGAGATTTCAAGGTGTACACGTTAAAAAAATAAGTATTTATTCCTCATAATGTCTACTATATCTACATCTGACAAGTGACCAATCTGATTATAATCAGACCTTCGCTATCCGATGTGAAGATGGGAATAGCAACCGCTTCGGGGTTATGTTATGGTGACCTTTGACCTTTTATAGAAATGCAGCTTTCACAAGTTTTAAAGTGAAACAAATCGTTCGGCATACATTGATGCTCTTCAGCGAGGGTATAAGACTTCATCTGACTGGCAGATATAATTAGCGATTATGATAATAATATAGGTCACCAGAATATGACCCTATGCGGTCACTGTAAGATCTCGCAGGACAGCGGATATCTGATTTTAATCTGACTGGACAGTGTAGATTTGATTATAATCTGATTGATCATCGATATACTCTGACTGTTATCATCCAGAGACCCTCTCGAAAGTGTTGCTAAATTATTTCCTGCTATTTTTTCATGCAATATAATTGTGTTAAATATATTTAATGTTCTAATTTATTCTAAAGTTTTTACAAATTCGGACCTGTATCACGCAAATCCACGGTATTGGATATAATATCGACTGTTTCATGTTAATAATTTTTATAGACAAAGAGAGAACTTAATTCATATGATAACAGATTCTCGTACAATCGTTCTCATTAACTAATTTATTATATGAGGATGTGAGTTCATGTTTGCTCATGCCTACTGCATGTCACTGCTTTCGTACATAACTATATAATTGCCGGTTGTCTAGTGACGCATGACGTTGGCCTTTCTAGTCACTTAGCTAACATATATATTCTAGACTCGACTCGGCCAGCTTTGGTATATGAACTTGCCATTAGCTTATTCCCGTAGGTCTCTGATTCTTCTCGGTGTATTCCATGGTTCTTTTTGCAGCCAAACATTTGGTCATCCACGTATTAGCCTATTACATGCTGAAAATGGCGTTAAGGCAAAGAGGTATCATGAACAATTGCGATAAAAAGTTAAAGAGTCTTTGTTTTGTTTTTATGTTTTTATGATTTAACGCCATTTTTAAGCACAATATAGGCTATACATGGCGGCCAGTATTAATGGTGGAGGAAGAACCCGGACAACCCCCGGAAAGAACCACGACCCACGAGAAGCTATTGGCAAGCTTTCTCACATAACTACATTTGCCGAATCATAGACTCGAACACACGCAGAGGTGAGATGGCAGTGGTCTGTAACGGACAGCGCTTTAGACCACTCGGCCACTTGGGGCCCCTAAAGATTCTTTGCAAAACAACGATATGTAGTATTGTTATCGACTTTTAATTCAGATACAAGAACGATTGCGTGTTTCTGTATCACTTTACTTTTTTAAAATCCATGGCAATATGATACTACAATTTATTAAACGACTAAAGTGCTAAAAATGCCACATTTAGCAAACTTAAATACATTAAATAGTATTTGATATAAATAAGTAAAAGTACAGAACCACGTTATATATGGTAGCTTTGGTAAATTTTGTACCTATGACAAACCATATCGAAGGTATGAGTAAAATACAAAATTTATAAATAACGAACATTCCTACATACTCCGTTAGAATGACACAGAAAACATTGATTGTATTTTTGTGGAATGGGCGTTGCTAATTTTATCGAAGCTGAAGGAGACGCACTGTTTTTGTTATGTAAACATCACACCCTTAGAACTATTTTATTACGGGAGGGAGAGAGGACATACTACTTACAGTCTGTTTCAGGAATTGCATTGCCATATATGTACTGGTTTTCCATTCGATTTTCCCACAATGTTAGGTTCTAAGAGTATTTTAAGCCTTAAACCTTGGGATCTTCCAAAAAGAGAATAACCAAAAAAAATCATTTCAGGGTCACTCACTTACCTAGGAAAGATATAATTTTTCATTATTGGCCAGCACATATTTTTATCTCATGTTTTTTTAACTGTTTTTGTATGTCGACAATTTAATGTTTCGTGAGATTTATTTTTTCTGAACTGTAAGCTAATACAAGATGATTTTAACAGTGTGTATATGGTATGTAGGATGGTGTATTGGAAAATTCGTATGTGTTGTGAGATGGTAGGTTGTGAAATTAAATTTTGTTTATTTTCATTCCTTCCCCATTTGTTTTGATAGCTGTTGTGTGAGGATAACACATATATTTTGTATAGTGTGTGATTGTATGTTTATGTTGACTGCCCAAGTGTATGTTCCATGTTAATTTCTCCAAGGGTCTTTTTGACACCCAATCGCCTCATATTACTACGGATTTTCTATCGATATTTACTTGTAAATTGTGCTAACATGCATCAAAGGATATCAAGTTTGTACGACATTAGATTTTTAGTCAAGGATTCGCGGTTTCAGTACCCGCCCGAGTCGACTGTATTGGTGTGCTGATAGGAAGACACTTTGCATCAATCATCCTGGGAAGACATTGCCAATAATGATCTAAAAGTGCCGCACAACCCCCCACCCCACCCCACCCCCCACCAGCCTACCACTGCATATTCATATTGTACTTCATAATCTGAAACGAAATCTAACACTACGTCATATTTGTCGGTAAAAACAATCAATAGAGTTTATGTCGAACTGTTGTTTTAATCATGCCGATGATAAATAATTCTTATATTATCTTATATCAAAGATATATACTGTATTCAAGGCATTTGCAAATTCGCCCAGGGCGTAGTCTAAACAACCATTTTACATTTACCCGTGTGATGTAAATATAATCGGATAAAATCAGGTCGCCCTCGGTTACTGATTCATACAAGGTAGATCTCTACTTGCCTCGGGCAAGAACAAGGAAGAATTGTCATTTTGTTTTATATATATATATATATATATATATATATATATATATATATATATATATATATATATATATATATATATATATATATATATATATATATATATATATATATATAATTCCTTGTGAAGAGAAGGAGAATGGAAGAAACATGGTGTTATTGCTCTGAAGTATTGAAGACTGACCTCAAATTGATAACGTCTGTTTAATTGTACCGAATCGTTTACACCGAGATGGAAATGGCGCGACTAATTGAATATTCTTGACTTTCCACATAATTTGACAAGTTCGATCCGACGTATATAAAAAAAAGTCAGAAAGTCACCAGTGACCTTAAATCCCATAAAATTTATCATCTACGCCTAGGACCGGCCATATAAATTTGGATAATTTCTATTCGTCAAAATAAGATACCGAAGCGGAATGGTCTTCTGCTATCAACATGCAAAGCCCATGTCTATGTGAGCTCGATGGGTTTTGTGGCTGGTATTACCTACTGAATGCCTCCAGTTATTTGTTTATGAATAGTCCATAAAATATTCTTATATCACACCCTCTAATCTATCAGCCTAAGAAGAATGATGCACCGATATATTTTTTAAATTTAATAAACATGCATTTCAAAAGCAAAATAATAGCTCTTAATTTTAACAACTTTGAGATGGTATGCACACGAACTTATGAAAATAACCTCCAATGCCAACATTATGACGTAAGAATATTTTGTACTGGAACACTTGTGCACGAATAATTTTTTTTTTTTGCATCTACTGCAGGCTAAACTAAAGTTTAAAATTAATACAGTGAAGGAACGTGGTATTATGGATTTGAATAATTGATATATTACATTTACTGGCTTTTTTCACTATTTAAAGAAAGAGATAGTTTGCTATACCGATAAATTATAAATTTCAATTAGGTACGTATCTCCCGATTCTAAGAGAGTGATGATACACGTACAACATTCGACAGCGAGAAAGTAAAACAAAACATGCAAATTATTATAAAGAGTGACACTAAATGGCAGTACAGTATTGCAAGGAGTTCAAACCAGTGATACTACAGAAGTGTCGTTAAAACAGATGACAAATGTTAAAATGAGAACCGTTTGTTCTCGTTACAGATGACAAATGTCAAAATGAGAACCGTTTGTTCTCGTTACAGATGACAAATGTCAAAATGAGAACCGTTTGTTCTCGTTACAGATGGGTAATCAAAGCATTGATAATAAAAAGTAGAATGTGACACAATTATACTGTAACATAACGGTCCGTTAACTTTGTTACAATTCCAGAAATTTGAATTGACGTCGAGGGCATAGCACTGTTTTCTGTCTTTATTAAAAATTGGATGTGGATTTCTTAGCCCATCCCAAGATGTTTGGAGTGGAAACTAGAGGTTACATGACAAAGGAAGAAAACTTGTAATAAAAAGAATTTAAGAATGTAGAGCTACACGCATCCAAACGTTTCCAACTACCTTTTATAAACTGTGTCCGATTTCACAAAGTGTCTCTCTCCATCAGACTTCTACAGTTTGAAGATTTAAAATACGTTTAAATGAATAACAATTGTAATGCTGGTATCTCTAACAGATTTTGATTTTGTTTTGTTTAACGCCATTTTTCAGCACACGATAGGCTATACATGGCTGCCAGTATTATTGGTGGAGGAAGAACCTGGGAAAACCCTATGTTTCGAACTGTGTTTGTTCATGATAACCATAGCAATAGAGGCGTAATACATTTCGACTACAAGAGTGAACTCTAGCAATAGTGGCGTAATACATTTCGACTACAAGAGTGAACTCTAGCAATAGAGGCGTAATACATTTCGACTACAAGAGTGAACTCTAGCAATAGAGGCGTAATACATTTCGACTACAAGAGTGAACTCTAGCAATAGTGGCGTAATACATTTCGACTACAAGAGTGAACTCTAGCAATAGTGGCGTAATACATTTCGACTACAAGAGTGAACTCTAGCAATAGAGGCGTAATACATTTCGACTACAAGAGTGAACTCTAGCAATAGAGGCGTAATACATTTCGACTACAAGAGTGAACTCTAGCAATAGTGGCGTAATACATTTCGACTACAAGAGTGAACTCTAGCAATAGAGGCGTAATACATTTCGACTACAAGAGGATATCGGGATGAAGAACATAGAAATAAAAACAGTTTTTACGAGCCTCTTACGGCACTTAGAAAAAGTTTTGACAACAAAATATACTAGTGTTTTATCGTAAATCTAGCCATAATATTTTGATGTACGAGGTTGACGCCTGATATGGAGTAGATCTAGCGAAGACTCTGAATACAGTTTAAAAATTATTATGGAATTTTATAATATAATTCAACGATGAGTGATTCCAATATCATTTTCATGCAAGGAAAGTTTTAACAATTTAGTATGATCCTTAAAATAAATATTTACAAAGTGGTATTTCAGCGATTAATCAAAAACGAGACTCAGCCAATGCAACTCTTGAACAAATGTTTTTCACAAATGCATATATCAACAGCGATAGTCAATGCATATCAGTTATAAACAAATATGAATGATATGTGCCCCATGTATAATTGATTCGAACTCGTACAGTATATGTTCACTCTGATAGTGAGATTTATTCACAAATGTAACATGCATGTATCTCGTGGAGTCTAGTTGACGAACTAAATGTACTTCCGCCACGCATGGCCCACCCATCCCAGTCTACAGAAAGATTTATTTAGGTTTAGTCGTTCAATGCGAATCACCCATTGCTATTCTTTGAGTTAATGTCGCCATCGACAACAGCATCTGGGTTATACAGAAACCCCACATAGTTCCACGACTCCCGTAAAACAGCTAAACATTCCATAATTGAGCCGTGTAGTACATGAGACACTGTCGAATACTAATATAATTACATATGCGTCATATGATCTGGCTTCATTACATATTACATATGAAATTATTATAATAACCACGTTATTATTAAACGTCCCTTAATGAGTGAAACCTTATAACTGAATTAATTTATTTTTGGTCAGTTATAAAACTTGGCTAACTTGAAAGAGAAAACAATCTGATAGCATGATGTTATGATACATTGGTCTGGATTACTAAAATATTCAGCACACATTTTTAAAACATTCAATATATAAAAGAATTCTATTATATAAAATGAATTGGAAAAAAAGAATACAATGTTATAGTCTAAATACCTCTACATCTGAAGATTGCTTCCGCAAAGGGTATTGGTGTATGTTGTTCTCAACAGACACTTAAGACCTGGTTTAGTTGGGCATACACCGCTGTGATATATTTTCCCGGATTTTAGTTCTTCAATGATTCTTCCATATAGGGGACAGCATCTTGATAAATAAGAATCAGCTGTAATTTAAATTAACAACTGCTAAACATAACAAAAACAAACCACTCTAGAGTAACGCTGCAAAATAAAAATGAAACCAGAGTACATTTACTTCATACATTGACATTAAGTACTGACAATTTCGTTAGAGTGGCTATTATCATTCTAGCCAACATGGATAATGGCATGTACTTCTAATTTGAATTTTTAACAGCAATTTAGAAACAATTAGACATCAAGCCTAAAATTTAAAAAGATAAAAAATTGTACTGAACGTGATGTATGACTTCCTCTTCTGTTCAATCAAAATTAATAACGAAACGCAATAATATAAACCTAGCCTTTTATGTCTAGATAAAGCCAGCTTAAACAATCATTGTTTTTTGTCATTCAGTGACAAACATAAATGAAAGATTAATGTTCCCATAAAATCATATATCAAACCTGAATGCCTATACTGTATAAGAATGATCTGTTTCGGATCGACTGTGTGTCTTATTTAGGTCCCATTTCCTCCGCATAGTTATACAGTTATTCATGTGTTTAAAGTGTCATTAAAGATAACCAACCGTGTCGGTAAACTCTTACCGTTTCTCTTCCGTCTAATGTACATTAGGTTGAAAGAAACAATGCATTATGCATATATGGAATGATTTTCTGAATAAATAAATCAAAGTTATAAATCGATATGTTGATGACTAAAACGTTTCAAATGTTGTGATATATATATACATACATACATACATACATACATACGTACGTACGTACGTACGTACGTACGTACGTACGTACACACACACACACACACACACACACACACACACACACACACACACACACACACACACACACACACACACACACACACACACACACACACACACACATACATACATACATACATACATACATACATACATACATACATACATACATACATACATACATACATACATACATACATACATACATACATATGTATATACTGGATACTAAGTTGTCTAAGGTGCTACTCTTTATTGACTTCTTACACACGTCAGATCTGTCTGCCAGTTTTTCTGTTTCGTTTCTTTTTATAATTATGTTCGTGGTAGATAACTCCAGAAGACAAGACCTACTTTGATACAAGTTTCCAGTGTGCATATAACAGCCATCACAATAATAGTTTCTAAGGTCGCGAAATCACGCTGCGCTAGAAATACGATCAGGCCTATCCGATATGTACTAAGGACATGTCCTTTCAACATCTTTCTCGTATGCCTTCATACGTGAGGGCAGTGCCTGTCATTTTAATCCATTTATCGAAAACCACGCGCACGTGGTATTTGGGTACATGATGGATTAAAGCTAATTTTTCTGAGTTAAAAGGTTATTGATGAGTTCGTTTCTATCGGTAAACATCGGCATTGTTAACTGGACGATACGTCTCTCCTCTGATCTCTTGTTTATGGGCCCTGAATGTTCATTCAGTTCTTCGCAACATTAGATTCCACTTCGATTCTTAGTCTCTCCATGGCTTATGCATGTTCTCTCTCCCTGATGCTTTTTTCGGCCTGTGATCTGGCTAACTCGATCTCTCCTTCTCTTTTTTTTCCCTCAGCTTGTCCTAGTTCTGTTTTTTTTTCTTTTCTCAACTTGTTTGATACTTTCTTTAACCTCGGCTTGTTTGCTTCTTTCTGTCTCTGCCGGATACTCTTATCCGTTTTCCTTGAGACTCCACTCAACAAATTCCGCTAATTGGGTCCCTTCAGAAACTAGTGCTTTTATCAATAAACTTAAACTCTTTGACCAACTGCCTATCTATTCTACTCGACTGTATCGCCAACCAATTTCATTAGATTAAGTATTTACTGACTCGTACTGCCTTGCAATAAACAGCTTCTTTAGGACTATTTACACGTATTATATCCCAATAAAGTCTAATCATATGGACTTACTAACATCGCTTTAAAGCAACCTAACATCGTTTGTCGGTACACAATTCTGAATTTTTTTCTGAATTCAGCTTTCCCGCACCTACAATATGCAAATATTCCATCGGGATGTCCTTAATTATCTCTTCTCGCAGGAGTAAATAAAGGTAATATTTCTTCATGAATTGATTGAATTCAGACAACGACCGACTGACTATCAAAACCGTTCAGGTACGGCAGTTTAGTTCTACAGTGTCAAAATATAAATTAAATTAATATCAAACAATTGCACGCACTAACCAAGGAAATCATATATATTAACTCGAATCACTCTCGTAATTGCTTGCTTAAACAATAACCAAATTTATCACTACTATGGAAACTCTAAGTTTCATTCAGCTTCTGTCACTCACACTGTTCAAAATATATCCCAGATCATAGCCGCCACTATGTAACGTCACCCTCTAAGTTAGAAGGGTAGTTAATAGGATATAGCTGCGTTATTAAAGAATGACCTACTTCGATGTTATGACATAGTGAGAGTGAACAGATAGAACATCAACAGAGAACTGGGTACGATTTTTTGGAGAAAAAATAATGCGATACGAGCCCCCGTAGAAAAAGAACATAACAATTTTAATTCAAACAAATTTTAGACGTAATTTTAATTCAACTTAAGTTATGTCAACAGAATTTAATAGCAGCGTCTAGTTTGGATGTATTTCATCATAAAAACGAGTGTGAAAAAGACCGCAATGTGCAAGACTAATGGCATAACTTTCTTCTAACAGTGTTTCAATGTTTCCCATTTCTTTTAGTATTTCTGTTCCGACGACTTCATCCCTTTCTGGACTTCCTTGTCCTTTATTCTAAATTATCCCTAAATCTCTATATATACCACTCACCAACCGTACATAAATTTCTTTACTTATGTTACTCAGAAGCATACTAGCTATCCAATCACTGCGTAAACTCTGCCGTAATATGGTAGTACATTACCCTCGCTTCACAACGACAGGTCGTAAATTACCACGTGTATGGTCATTTCAAAATTACCGTATGTTACTACATGTTAGATTACTATGGCATAAAATTCACAAATCCTATCTTACTTCAATCCTTAACAATATACTATTATTTTTGCATTACA
Organism: Unio pictorum; assembly: GCA_030141615.1. Lineage (NCBI taxonomy): Eukaryota > Metazoa > Mollusca > Bivalvia > Unionida > Unionidae > Unio > Unio pictorum. The sequence goes on along the minus strand of JARLTB010000176.1, from coordinate 366,619 downwards.
CAATGAGATATATTTAAGTAATTATCATTAACTCAGGATAATCAGTATCGTCCAAACAGACAAAAGAAATTATCTAATATAACCCTATGAAATCCTACACATGAAAATTTGGATCGCGTGCAATCATTCCTACCAATGAACCAATAAGTGCAAAATTAAGTATAAATTGCATAACAACGCTAGCATCAACACATTTCTATGAAGTTGAATTATTACATAACCCCCACGCATCAACAAATTTCTTTGCAACGTAATAAACGATACATAATATGAAACCTCGTCATATCAAACATAGTTTCATACAACAAACAATCAAAAAATAGAATATTACGTGAAATTAAAATTGGGTACCTTATTGCTCTTTAGAAAATGTGAGTCCCTGCACTAAACCCTGTGTTTTCTGACAAGACCGCCACCGGGTCCCTTTTCTTGATAAACGAGGGAAGTACTATTCAATGCTAGGCTTCCAGGAGCGAACCCCTCTCCATCTCTCTCTCTCTCTCTCTCTCTCTCTCTCTCTCTCTCTCTCTCTCTCTCTCTCTCTCTCTCTCTCTCTCTCTCTCTCTCTCTCTCTCTCTCTCTCTCAACATTTCGGACTAAAGAATTTCGACCAAATTTGTCACTTTAAATTCACACTTCTTGCAACGCGAACGCCTTAATTTCACACGGACCAATCGTATGCAGTAGTTCATAAAATGTTCCTAAGATAAACGTTTCTTTCGCCAGTCAGAATCTATGAATTATGCCATATAACACTTCATTTTGAATAATGACTATTTGACATGGGTTCCCATCAAGTGGTAGAGTCGGTAGTTCAACTGTATGCTTTCTGAAGACCGTGCTAAGATATCCTGGTCAATTTCATTGAGTCGGAATGCTGGCCCTTTTGAATTGTAACACTGATGTGGGAAAAGACGAGGGATGAAAGGTAAAAGTGACCTTTCACAAAGACGTCTCCGTTTCAAATGTGAGACAATCTTAATGCTCAATGCATTGAACTTCAAGGTGCAATGCTTATTCAAATTTAACATTTCACACACACACACACACACACACACACACACTACGCTACGCTTACACACACACACACACTACGCTACGCTTACACGCACACACTACGCTACACACACACACACACACACACACACACACACTACGCTACATTTGCATCTGACCCATCAGTGGTCAGCATTGTAAAGTATTCAACAGTGTCAATTTTTTGTTTAACTTGGTTCTGATATGATTTTAGTTCATTCCACTTCTCAAACGAAAAATCTGTTTCGCCGACGGTGGTCTTTTGCGTTTTTTGGATTTCATTTGAGCAACCATGTGGACCTTTATTAAATCATTTAGACGTGCAGATGAATCAATCATACTTCAGTGTCTTTGTACAGTTTACCATTTGTTGTTGCTGGTGATATGTTGCTTATAAAACGGGTATGGTTCTGTTGTTTTACTTTTGTAACTGAGTATAATTATGTTCATATGTCTCCGCTATATTCAAAAATCATTAGCCCGTATTTATAGATGCTTTTAATTTAAATATGGAAACATCAAAGTCGGAAAGACAATACCACTTCATCAGGCCAATATGCGCCGTTGGCCGTTTCATTGCATGAAAGTTTCATAGTACATGTATTTCATATTCACCTGAGGCAATTCTTTGCAAAATGAGTGGGGGTGTGGATGAGGGAGATAGCAGGCTGACATTAAAACGGTTTCACTTAACAAAGTTGCGCGCCATAAAAGAAAAATACCTTTGGACGCTTCCACCCATTGTGCCGCCACTGTGCTTAAATTAGCATCGAAGCTAGTGCAGGGCGGCTGGAATTTTGACTTTATTATGCTTTCTTATACTCACTTCCTATTCTACCATCGACAGCTGGCATATCTGTATCTCCACAGAAACGTTTTCACATTTGTCACTGCTTATATTGACTTACCGCTCCAGTGGCCTAGTGGTTAGAGCGTCCGCCGCGGAAGCGGGAGGTCGTGGGTTCGATCCCCGGCCGAGTCATACCAAAGACTTACAAAAATGGTACTAACAGCTGCCTCGCTTGTCGCTCAGCATTAAGAGGTTAATGTTAGGACTGGGTGGGACATTATGCTACATGTCTGCGGCATGATGACCCAGTGCTAGACATCACTATAAAGTGCCTGACTGCAGACATTGTAGCGATATGACTGAAAAATTGAAAAATTGTTAAAGCTACATTAAAAATCTTAATCAAACAAACAAATATAGACTCTTTGGTTACGTGATTAATTTCGTTCAAGCTTTTCTCCTGACTGATGTAAAGTCACAGATCATTGGTGTATACTGAGAGTGCCATGACGTAAAGTCACTGATGTAAAGTCACAGATCATTGGTGTATCCTGAGAGTGCCATGGTGTCAATTCTAAAATCTCTCAGTCTTGTTTGTGTGACTTTTCATCGAATGCAATAATTCGCTAAATTAATTTATTTTGACAATAAAGGCGGCGAGTTCATTAATATATCGGATTCATAAGAAGGACCTTTTCATGGCAAATTAGTTGCAAATATATTTTAAAGTTAAAGAGGTCAACTGTATCTAAAAGCGAAAAATGCTAAATATTTTTCTGTTTGTCTTGCTTTAGTTTTTTATATTGTTATTTTTGTTTACTTCATTTTTAAATTTTTTTTCTACCAGATAGGTACATTAAAATATGACGTCACGCAGACACAGGTGCTTAATATTAAACTGTTGTCGTTAATTCTTCACTCGGCTGGATATCATTTCACCTGCACGGTCAGGTGTACTTTTACAATATAAGGATTATATATACATTGCAAAAATAACACCCTTACACGATTAAATCATACGTGTATATATCAATAAAGTAACAATGCTGCACCCAAAGGCAATCCTATTAACTGGACACTTAATACATCACTCCAAAACGATCACGTGACACTGATCCGAACCAAAATGAATCACATTATTCGTATTCATCTCTATGTTTGGAAGGAAGAGAAAAAAATATAATGTGGGCATACGGTGCTGAGTTAAAAGGGTCTCAGATGACCAGACACTCAAACTTGTAAAGATTTTCTCAATTTTTCGCTTTTTAAAAATAGCTGGTGAATGACCCCACTATGCTTATAAATGAGTGTTTTAATATTTTGTATAGAAACGTACAATAGATGACTTTGTTAATAGACTGCAGAACAATTACCGATTTGTTATATTTCCGTTTTGTTTAACAGGCAGGTATACATTTTTTAAATTCGGTTTAATTTCTATGATTGCTTATCCAATTACGTTGCAACTTTAAACACTCAATAATTATGTTGATTTCAATCATTATTTGATTTTTTCCAGATACAAAATAAGTCAAAGTTAATTTTATATTTTATGAGCAAACACTTCATCTCGTTTAAAATATAATACCTCAAGTAAGGAGACTCTCGTATCAATACGTTTCTACAAACTTTGATTGAACAAGCTTGTCTTTAAGTTTGATATATGTATGTATGTATGTATGTATGTATGTATGTATGTATGTATGTATGTATGTATGTATGTATGTATGTATGTATGTATGTATGTATGTATGTGTGTGTGTGTGTGTGTGTGTGTGTGTGTGTGTGTGTGTGTGTGTGTGTGTGTGTGTGTGTGTGTGTGTGTGTGTGTGTGTAACTGACACAGTTTGATGACTCAGATCACCTAGTGGTTAGATCGGCCTAGTATTATCAAAGACTTCTAAAATTTGAACTAGCAGCTGCATCGCTAGGCGATCAGCATTAAGGTTAGTGTTAGGACTTACACACACACACACACACACACACACACACACACACGCACACACACACTGAAACATCTTAATACCAAGTTGTATTGTTCAATCCTCTGACGCTGCACCTGTTAATCAGTAGTGACTGTACGAGTCTTTTGTGGGAGGTAGTGGAGACATGAGTCGACCTTGACGAAGTCATTCACCAGCTCACTTTTTTAAAAAAAAATCATCTGGGGACAATCTCTGACCAGACAATCAAACAAGAAAATGAGTCATAAACAGACATCACGACAGGAGATAGTGAAATTCTTCAGCTGTTATAATATTGTTTGTCCTTCGTGTGGTTAACGGCCGCAATAAACACCCTCATATCAGCTTCGAACGAATGGACTACCGATATTTTCAACCCGATAACTCTTGACGGGAAAATCCTATAAGGATATTGAAATTGATATTCGTACTTTACAAATAAGATGTAAACAAAATACTACATATAAGCACAATGTCATAATTAGCATGTAACAACTTCTGATGAAGCTTCGTTAACGTACAATCTTTTGATAAGGAAAGAAAAAGGGGACAAAATCAAAATACTAAAACGTCGTTCTTAATATGCAATATAAAATTTCAAAATGTTTGGCGATATTCGGACTTTCTTCAAACCCAATAGTCTTTATGGACAAAAAAAAAGGAATTTGTCTAATTCTGGGTTCCCATGTATTACGTGACATTGCTTAATATGGCTGACGAGCGTGATGATATCAAGCTAAATGCAAAATATTTCTATCGAGCTGTATTTATGGAACAGAATCATCATTTTGCGATAAAAAAAATATACACAATTTTAAAAAATATGTGGCATATATTTTTAAACTCTTAAACTGTGATTATTAAAAAATGCTGAGATTTTGCTGTCTCTATGAATGAAAAATTCAAGTAAAGCAATGTCAGTATTTTACAATTTTAGTTGAATAAAGATAGAGGAGGTCATAGTAAATTATGAGAAATTTAAACCTCGTACCTGCCATCAAATGAGCCATTGTCGATGACTTAGATTTTCGCTGTAAATTCGATACTAATTTACCCTTCTAGATACGAAAAAAGTCATAACGTTTCTTTCATCGCTCTATAAGACTCAAACATCACTCCTCGAGGTCTATACCAAAATTTTAGTCCCGCTAGAATTGCGTTGAATAATCCTTAGTTTCTCGTATTTATTTTGTATGCATACAATCGCCATGGGCTGACATTTCTGTTCCCCACATGCCGTTTTTTACTGGTCATCAAAGTTTAAGATGCGTTTATCGTACCAGGCTAATTTATGGTGAATTAAGCAACATATTTTCTGGAACGTTGTGGCGCACACAGTTTCACGCGTTTTTACAAGTAAACGTCATTCAGCCACCCTTTCGAGCATGTTACTAACTCATATATTAGTCAGTAAGGAAATATATGTATTTATGTTTTGCTACTTACACTTTCTATGTCGATTATCTCAATTTCATTACATGTACACATCTGAGTACGGCCCTAGAACAAATCCGAATGAAGATAATAGTAAATATACTCTCTCTCTCTCTCTCTCTCTCTCTCTCTCTCTCTCTCTCTCTCTCTCTCTCTCTCTCTCTCTCTCTCTCTCTCTCTCTCTCTCTCTCTCCTAAATAAATAAGGGAAATATAAATAGTTTCAGTTATATTAGAAATGCATTAAATTCGATCTGGTAGAATTGATGGGGGGGGGGTGCATATATAAGAAACTTTGTTCCATAAATTATATATAATTTTAACATTGCCTACATCTGATACAGTTTGATTGGGTGACAACCCTCATTACATAATTCTCTTTACTATGCCCACTGATTGTCTAAAACCTATATGTATCTTCGTCTGCTATTTTGAGTTCCTTAACTATACCATACCATTAACATCTGTCAGTTGTGACAGAGTCCTACACAGAACCATGCACATGCCAGTTTGCTTGCTCATCCTGTGTTTGGTATTATCTAATTTGTATGCAAGTGCTCAGGGCACGCCATTATAATACAACCCACTGACCTACGAAAAGAACGTTTATGGTATGTTATATATGTAGACGTTAACGCACAGGTAAATTAATCATTTGCTAGGTAGTGCAGGAAACAAACCGCATCGCGTTACCTAATGTGAAAATGTTCGGAAGAGTAGTCATTTTGTTCGATGTGCTGATATTTCTTATCGGTAAGTTGAAATTACTACTGCAAATATTAATAACTTAAACAAGGTCGATATGTATTTATTCTTATACAGGGTTGCTTATTATGTTTTCTCTTGCTTTGCAACGTAAGTTCCTATTTACAAACACCAGGCAGAATCAAAGAAAACGACTACCTTACCGGTAGATTGAAATATTTATAATTTTGTCGCATAAAGAAATAATGCTGTCTAGGTATTTTCTTCTTAACACAATTATGCGTATAACGGAATCTTACAATTGTCTTTTTTTTTTTACATTGCTGACCAGAATTTAAATTCGGGATATAATTATTGACGTTGTATCCTGTTTATTATATTCGCACCGTGTAACAAAGAAAAAACGTGATTGAAACTTTCGCATTTTAAGTATATTATATTAACTAAGCTGTTTTGTGGAATTAGAGAAACATACAACGCAATTTGATGAATGTACACGTTGATTGGGAATCTGCTGCATTTGCTAAAACTAATTCAATCACAATGTCCTTAAGAATTTAAAATTTTCACTCTTGAACTGTCATTGAACTGAACATCTGATATTTGACGGGCTAGATAAAAGTCCCTAACTAATTAGATGTCAAAATATTGTTGGAGTATAATAAAGTTTTAGAAGTCGGGCCGTGGCTCAGATTTAATTTTTAAAAGATTTTATTTTTCATAATTAATACTTACTCTAGATGTGAAAAATGACGTACTTAACGTTTTTCTATCCCTAGACCCATTCGCTACGTGGACCAGACATAGTGTGGGGCGCCAGATGTTTTAATTTTGTTCGAAAGTTGCCGGAATTTTGTCGCCCGTACATAAGGCATCTGAATACAGCATCAGTTGTCTGTGTTAATGTGACAGTTATCACACTCCTCTTGAGTGATATTAATATGACAGTTATCACACTCCACTTGAGTGATATTAATATGACAGTTATCGCACTCCTCTTGAGTGATATTAATATGAAAGTTATCACACTGCTCTTGAGTGATATTAATATGAAAGTTATCGCACTGCTCTTGAGTGATATTAATATGACAGTTATCACACTCCTCTTGAGTGATATTAATATGACAGTTATCGCACTCCTCTTGAGTGATATTAATATGACAGTTATCGCACTCCTCTTGGGTGATATTAACATGAACGTCATCGCACTCCTCTTAAGTGATATTAATATGAAAGTTATCACACTGCTCTTGAGTGATATTAATATGAAAGTTATCGCACTCCTCTTGAGTGATATTAATATGACAGTTATCGCACTCCTCTTGAGTGATATTAATATGAAAGGTATCGTACTCCTTTTGAGTGATATTAATGTGACAGTTATCGCACTCCTCTTGAGTGATATTAACATGAAAGTTATCGCACTCCTATTGAGTGATATTAATGTGACAGTTATCGCACTCCTCTTGAGTGATATTAATATGAAAGGTATCGTACTCCTATTGAGTGATATTAAAGTGACAGTTATCGCACTCCTCTTGAGTGATATTAATATGACAGTTATCGCACTCCTCTTCAGTGATATTAATATGAAAGTTATCGCACTCCTATTGAGTGATATTAATATAATAGTTATCGCACTCCTATTGAGTGATATTAATATGAAAGTTATCGCACTCCTCTTGAGTGATATTATTATGACAGTTATCGCTCTCCTCTTCAGTGATATTAATGTGATAGTCATCTCACTCATCTTGAGTGATATTAATATGACCGTTATCGCACTCCTCTTCAGTGATATTAATATGACAGTTATCGCACTCCTCTTCATTGATATTAATATCACAGTTATCGAACTCCTATTGAGTGATATTAATATGATAGTTATCGCACTCCTCTTGGGTGATATTAATATGACAGTTATCGCACTCCTCTTGAGTGATATTCGCTTTTTTCTCCTAAACCAATCCAAGCAGAAAAATATATTAAAGATGGTATGTAAAATAATATTCTCATTAATCTATCACGTATGTTATCCAGCAGATATTAAACACTGCTATTAAGTACGCTATTTTCCCATTTGTCTTAGTTATTAAACACTGATATTAAGTACGCTATTTTCCCATTTGTCTTAGTTATTAAACACTGCTATTAAGTACGCTATTTTCCCATTTGTCTTAGTTATTAAACACTGATATTAAATACGCTATTTTCCCATTTGTCTTAGTTATTAAACACTGCTATTAAGTACGATATTTTCCCATTTGTCTTAGTTATTAAACACTGATATTAAGTACGCTATTTTCCCATTTGTCTTAGTTATTAAACACTGATATTAAGTACGCTATTTTCCCATTTGTCTTAGTTATTAAACACTGATATTAAGTACGCTATTTTCCCATTTCTCTTAGTTATCAAACACTGCTATTAAGTACGCTATTTTCCCATTTGTCTTAGTTATTAAACACTGTTATTAAGTACGCTATTTTCCCATTTGTCTTAGTTATTAAACACTGATATTAAGTACGCTATTTTCCCATTTATCTTAGTTATTAAACACTGCTATTAAGTACGCTATTTTCCCATTTGTCTTAGTTATTAAACACTGATCTTAAGTATGCTTTTTTCCCATTTGTCTTAGTTATTAAACACTGATATTAAGTACGCTATTTTTCCATTTGTCTTAGTTATTAAACACTGTTATTAAGTACGCTATTTTCCCATTTGTCTTAGTTATTAAACACTGATATTACGTACGCTATTTTCCCATTTGTCTTAGTTATTAAACACTGCTATTAAGTACGCTATTTTCCCATTTGTCTTAGTTATTAAACACTGCTATTAAATACGCTATTTTCCCATTTGTCTTAGTTATTAAACACTGTTATTAAGTACGCTATTTTCCCATTTGTCTTAGTTATTAAACACTGCTATTAAGTACGCTATTTTCCCATTTGTCTTAGTTATTAAACACTGATATTAAGTACGCTATTTTTCCATTTGTCTTAGTTATTAAACACTGCTATTAAGTACGTTATTTTCCCATTTGTCTTAGTTAGTAAACACTGCTATTAAGTACGTTATTTTCCCATTTGTCTTAGTTAGTAAACACTGCTATTAAGTACACTATTTTCCCATTTGTCTTAGTTCAAATCTGAACTCTTGTCATAACTAATGTTAAAACAACATATATTCACTTTCGGTTCATATTCATGAGACATGCTTTTACACGCATCGCCGAAAGAAATGAGGTATTACAACTGAATAAACTTGGACAGACTAGCAGCGAGAAACTGAAGACGATTCTCCTGTAATTTAACTTAGAATAATCCAAGCTACGAAAACTCGCGTTTAACGGATTCATTATACTGGAACTTTTAATGTTTATTATGAATAATGTAAAAGTTACTCAGTAGTGTATTTTGGCGATCCACGTGGTACGGTCAAAAAGTCTTGTCTGTTTTATCTTCTTTTTCTTTTCTTGGTTTTTATTCAGTGCTGCCGGCCTCGATTTTTTACAATGTTTAAAACACTGGAACTTTGAAAAAGTAGACATTATTGTCCTGATCTGTTGAAAAACAAAAGAATATAACGATATAGAACCTTTTATCTTAGTCGTATGTACTCGCGTGTAAGTCGGACCCAACTGCAAACTGTTTAGCCCAGATTTGCAATCACATACTGCGCATATAGATCCTGGTCCATGCTGTTTGTTAAAGAGTAGTCGGTAAAGCAAATATTCACCTTGATATGCAGATGCATTATGGGATGGTCGCTCAGAGTCTAAGTTGTTTGCTATTGGAACCGACCTATATGCTAGTATATACGGTATTCATCTTGTCCTAACTGTGAAAGGTTTGTCATTTGGATAATAAATATAATTCCAGACCTCTAGGACATCAATCACCTAGTCTATCTCTACAACTCTCCTATAGTATATCAACGACATGCATGTCCTCTTGAAGCCATCTAGCATATCAACGACGTGTATTTCCTCTAGCAGTGATCACGAATATCAACGACATGTATGTCCTCTAGTAATCATCTATCATTTCAACGATGTGTATTTTCTCCTGTCGTCATCTAACATATCAAACACATGTATGTTCTCTAGTAGTCATCTATGCCTCCGCATATCTACGTGTATTTTCTCTACTAGTCATCTAGCATATCCACCACATGTATTTCTTCTAGTAGTCATCTAGTATATCAAAAACACGTATTTTCTCTAGTATTCATCTAGTATATGAACGTCATGTATTTCCTCTAGTAGTCATCTAGCATTTCAACCACGCGTATTTTCTCTACTACGGTCCTCTAACATATCAACGACGGTCATTTTCTCTAGTAGTCATCTAGCCTATCAACCACACGTATTTTCTCTAAAAGACATCTAGCATATCAAGTACGCTATTTTCCCATTTGTCTTAGTTATTAAACACTGCTATTTCTTGTATTTCTTCTAGTAGTCATTTAGCATATCAACGACGTGTATTTCTTCTAGTAGTCATCTAGCATATCAACGACATGTATTTCTTCTAGTAGTCATCTAGCATATCAACGACATGTATTTCTTCTAGAAGGTATCTAGCATATCAACCACATGTATGTTCTCTAATAGTCATCTAGCATATCATCCACGTGTATTTTCTCTAGTTGTCATCTAGCATACCAACCACGTGTAATTGCTCTAGGCCTCATCTAGTATATGAACAACATTAATCTAGCATATCCTCTAGTAGTCATCTAGCAATTCAACAACGTGTATTTTCTCTAGTAGTCATGTATAATATCAACGATATATATTTCCTCTTCTAAACTCCTGTAACATATCAACGGTGTGTATTGCCTCCATTAGTCATCGTATATTTTCGCTAATAGTCATCTAGCATATCAACCACATGTATGTTATGTGATCTGGCTTAACCACGTGTATTTTCTCTAGTAGTCATCTAGCATATCTCTAGCACGTGTATATTCTCTACTACAGTCATCTACCATATCACCTACTTGCATTATCACTAGTAGTTATCAGCCACGTGTATTTCTCTAATACAATCATCTATCATAACACCTACTTCTATTTTCTCTAGTTGTAATCTAGCATATCAACCACGTGTATTTTTCTAGTAGCCATCTAGCTTACTACTTACTACCACGAGTATTTTCTCTACCACAGTCCTCTAGCATATCAAAAACGTCCGTGTATTTTTTATTGTAGTCATCTAACATACTAGCGACGTGTATTTTCTCTACTACAGTCCTCCAGCATTACAACCAAGGGTATTTTCCTTTGTAATCATCTACCATATCCCCAAACGTGTATCTTTCATTGTAGTCATGTAGCACATCAACCACGAGTATATTCTCTACTACATTCCTATAGCATATCAACCACTTTTATTGTCTCTACTAGTCATCTACCATATCAACCACGTATATTTTCACTGTTAGTCATCTAAGCATTCAAACGACGTGTATATTCTCTAGTAGTCATCTAACACAACACTGTCATGTCTTTCCTAAAGTAGTCATCTATTATATCAACCACGTGCATTTTCACTAATTATCTTCTAGCATTCCAACGATGTGTATTTTCTCTAGTAGTTATCTAGCACATCAATGACATGTCTTTCCTCTAATAGTCATCTATTATATCAGCATATAGTTCCTCTAGAAGGCATCTAGCATATTAGCCTCGTGTATTTTCTCTAGTAGTCATGTAGCACATCAATGCCATGTCTTTCCTCTAATAGTCATCTAGTATATCAGCATGTAGTTCCTTTAGAAGACATCTAGCATATCAGCCACATATAGTTTCTCTAGAAGACATCTAGCATATCAGCTTCGTGTATTTTCTCTAATACAGTCCTCTACCACATCAACAAGTGTATTCTCTCGAATACATTCAGCTAGCATATCAGCCATGTATGGTATCTACTACAAACCTGTAGCAAACTAACCAAGTGTTTTTTTTTTCTCTAAAGACATCCATCTAGCATATCAACGACGTGTATTTTCTCTAATACATACCTTTAGCATGGCCAAAGTGGTCGTCAGGCTTCAATGGCTTGATGGCACCGAAGCTTTTTCTGGGCCACAAGGACCTATCGAATACTCTGCCTCTGTGTTCAATAGGCCAATCATAAAGAATATGTCACATGTATCACATAATTAGAGTAATTTAAGAACTACTTTCAAATAAAATCGAACCAAAAAAATCAACAGAAAAGAACAAGCAGATTATGTATTTATTAACTGTAACCTGTCCCGACGTGATTAGGATAACAGATAAGTTTGATCTATCTAATTATTTAAACCGTCTATTTTGACTTGTATTGTTACTCAAATTTCAAAGCAATCTTGCTGTTAACAGCAGATACGGTTACTGGTTTTCAAACATAATTGAAATAATCTTAAAGCTCTAGCAGTTTGTTTACTATTTAAAAATTAAGGTAAACATCGTTCTTCACGCTCTCTGAAAATCAGAACACTCACCATTATTGCTTTTTTATGGGTAAACAAAAACTTACCTATAAAAGGAAATAGAAATCAAAACATTCATCATTCTCACAACAATTAACCTCTGAAAAAATAGAACATTGCCGTGGGAAAACTATTGGCTCTGTAGGAATACAGACAAATAGACTTAACGGAAATACAATACAATGCAATGCAATGCAATGCAATGCAATACAATGCAATGCAATGCAATGCAATGCAATGCAATGCAATACAATACAATACAATACAATACAATACAATACAATACAATACAATACAATACAATACAATACAATACAATACAATACAAAATAATACAAAATAATACAAGCACAGTAACAATAAGATTTGTACTTAGGTAAGCTGGCAAGTATATAATGAAACGTCTCGAAGTCAATGGAGCTTGTTACGACGAGAAAAATGATTAGGAAGAAGAGAAAGATGATGGAGGTTTCTTTTGTATAACACCAAGGTTTCTTCAGGATTACAGGCAAGGCATTATTCATTTTAAGATGCAAACCTCAAAGGTGTGCTGTCAATACTAGTGACTGTTCTTTTCGCCATAATTAATATGCTGTACCTAATTTTCTTAAATCGTTGTTACTCCGATCTACCATGGATATACTAATAAGTAGTAACTATGTGCCCTGATCTACAATGGATCAGTAGTAACTATGGACACAGCTGTAACATGGATATACTAATAAGTAGTAACTATGGACACTGCTCTACCATGGATATACTAATAAGTAGTAACTATGGACACTGCTCTACCATGGACATACTAATAAGTACTAATTATGGACACAGCTGTAACATGGATATACTAATAAGTAGCAACTATGGACACTGCTCTACCATGGACATACTAATAATTGGTAACTATGGACACAGCTGTAACATGGATATACTAATAAGTAGTAACTATGGACACAGCTGTAACATGGATATACTAATAAGTAGCAACTATGGACACTGCTCTACCATGGACATACTAATAAGTAGTAACTATGGACACAGCTGTAACATGGATATACTAATAAGTAGTAACTATGGACACAGCTGTAACATGGATATACTAATAAGTAGCAACTATGGACACTGCTCTACCATGGACATACTAATAGGTAGTAACTATGGGCACTGCTCTACCATGGATATACTAATAAGTAGTAACTATGGACACTGCTCTACCATGTATATACCAATAAGTAGTAACTATGGGCACTGTTCTACCATGGATATACTAATAAGTAGTAACTATGGACACTGCTCTACCATGGATATACTAATAAGTAGTAACTATGGGCACTGCTCTACCATGGACATACTAATAAGTAGTAACTATGGACACTGCTCTACCATGGATATACCAATAAGTAGTAACTATGGACACTGCTCTACCATTGTAATACTAATAAGTAGTAACTATGGACACAGCGGTAACATGGATATACTAATAAGTAGTAACTATGGACACAGCTGTAACATGGATATACTAATAAGTAGCAACTATGGACACTGCTCTATCATGGACATACTAATAAGTAGTAACTATGGACACTGCTCTACCATGGATATACTAATAAGTAGTAACTATGGACACTGCTCTACCATGGATATACCAATAAGTAGTAACTATGGGCACTGCTCTACCATGGATATACTAATAAGTAGTAACTATGGACACTGCTCTACCATGGATATACTAATAAGTAGTAACTATGGGCACTGCTCTACCATGGACATACTAATAAGTAGTAACTATGGACACTGCTCTACCATGGATATACTAATAAGTAGTATCTATGGGCACTGCTCTACCATGGATATACTAATAAGTAGTAACTATGGACACTGCTCTACCATGGATATACTAATAAGTAGCAACTATGGACACTGCTCTACCATGGACATACTAATAAGTAGTAACTATGGACACTGCTCTACCATGGATATACCAATAAGTAGTAACTATCGACACTGCTCTACCATGGACATACTAATAAGTAGTAACTATGGACACAGCTGTAACATGGATATACTAATAAGTAGTAACTATGGACACAGCTGTAACATGGATATACTAATAAGTAGCAACTGTGGACACTGCTCTACCATGGACATACTAATAAGTAGTAACTATGGACACTGCTCTACCATGGATATACCAATAAGTAGTAACTATGGACACTGCTCTACCATGGATATACCAATAAGTAGTAACTATGGGCACTGCTCTACCATGGATATACCAATAAGTAGTAACTATCGACACTGCTCTACCATGGACATACTAATAAGTAGTAACTATGGACACAGCTGTAACATGGACATACTAATAAGTAGTAACTATGGACACAGCTGTAACATGGATATACTAATAAGTAGTAACTATGGACACTGCTCTACCATGGATATACTAATAAGTAGTAACTATGGACACTGCTCTACCATGGATATAACAATAAGTAGTAACTATGGGCACTGCTCTACCATGGATATACTAATAAGTAGTAACTATGGACACTGCTCTACCATGGATATACCAATAAGTAGTAACTATCGACACTGCTCTACCATGGACATACTAATAAGTAGTAACTATGGACACAGCTGTAACATGGACATACTAATAAGTAGTAACTATGGACACAGCTGTAACATGGATATACTAATAAGTAGTAACTATGGACACAGCTGTAACATGGATATACTAATAAGTAGCAACTATGGACACTGCTCTGCCATGGATATACCAATAAGTAGTAACTATCGACACTGCTCTACCATGGACATACTAATAAGTAGTAACTATGGACACAGCTGTAACATGGACATACTAATAAGTAGTAACTATAGACACAGCTGTAACATGGATATACTAATAAGTAGTAACTATGGACACTGCTCTACCATGGATATACTAATAAGTAGTAACTATGGACACTGCTCTACCATGGATATACCAATAAGTAGTAACTATGGGCACTGCTCTACCATGGATATACTAATAAGTAGTAACTATGGACACTGCTCTACCATGGATATACCAATAAGTAGTAACTATCGACACTGCTCTACCATGGACATACTAATAAGTAGTAACTATGGACACAGCTGTAACATGGACATACTAATAAGTAGTAACTATGGACACAGCTGTAACATGGATATACTAATAAGTAGTAACTATGGACACAGCTGTAACATGGATATACTAATAAGTAGCAACTATGGACACTGCTCTGCCATGGACATACTAATAAGTAGTAACTATGGGCACTGCTCTACCATGGATATACTAATAAGTAGTAACTATGGACACTGCTCTACCATGGATATACCAATAAGTAGTAACTATGGGCACTGCTCTTCCATGGATATACTAATAAGTAGTAACTATGGACACTGCTCTACCATGGATATACTAATAAGTAGTAACTATGGGCACTGCTCTACCATGGACATACTAATAAGTAGTAACTATGGACACTGCTCTACCATGGATATACCAATAAGTAGTAACTATGGGCACTGCTCTACCATGGATATACTAATAAGTAGTAACTATGGACACTGCTCTACCATGCATATACTAATAAGTAGCAACTATGGACACTGCTCTACCATGGACATACTAATAAGTAGCAACTATGGACACTGCTCTACCATGGATATACTAATAAGTAGCAACTGTGGGCACTGCTCTACCATGGATATACTAATAAGTAGTAACTATGGACACTGCTCTACCATGGATATACTAATAAGTAGTAACTATGGGCACTGCTCTACCATGGATATACTAATAAGTAGTAACTATGGGCACTGCTCTACCATGGATATACTAATAAGTAGTAACTATGGGCACTGCTCTACCATGGATATACTAATAAGTAGTAACTATGGGCACTGCTCTACCATGGATATACTAATAAGTAGTAACTATGGACACTGCTGTACCATATAGTACATAGTAAGGTTTACAGTATAATTGTACTAGAATTATGTTGCGATCTTAAATTTGATAAGAACACTAGATGCTTGCTATAGGCAATAATTACGTGATTATTCAAGTCCTCATTAACTAGGAGACAAGGGGTCGCTTTTTCACATTGCAGACCTTGAATTACGTCGCTTAAAGCCCGTTATGGATGATTTCCTCTCACAAATTCAACAAATATCAAAATTTAAAGTTTGTGAATGATAGTTTAAGTATTTATTACTATCTTTTCAGTTTCTGTATTAGCTGGCCTGATGACATTTAACCAATTAGGGATCAAGCCAACTGTCAATGGATTTTTCTGCCGAGACGAAAATTTAATGTATCCGTACAGATTAAGTTCTGTACCTGCGGACATAGTAGCGTTTCTCTTTGTCGTTATACCGTTTGTTCTGGTTAGTATTCGTTGTTTTAATTCTGTACATTTTTGGACCTGGGTGATGTGTTTCCCTAAGGTAAATTATGTCATTATATTTGAATTAAGTATCCGATATTACAATTACCGCTAAAAATACCAAGACAAAGTTTTTTTCTGGTCGGTTGAAGTGATGCAGGGGATGGGTGACACCACTAAACATATTTTTACAAAACAGGGGAGAGAAAATGTGAAGAAAAACATTGAAAATACATGTGATAATTAATTTCAAACTGATTGATTTGATCCAATATACGTATTTATCCATTGATACATGCATGGAAAAAATAAAACAACTGCGAAAACGCCTTCCGTATCTTCCTAACAAAATTATTTCTGGTAGGTTGGGGTGGGGTAGAGGCTGGGGGCCAAAACTAAGCATATATTTACAAAACATGAGAGAGACAATGTGAACAGAATATGCCCATTAAATTTGTTATTAATGTCAAATTGATTGATTTTAGGTAATATATGTATTTATCGATTGACACATTTATGGAAGAAAATTTAACTACTGATGTGCTTTCCATATCTAACATTCGACGTAGCAACGTACGTCTCTATTTTATACATGCTTACATAATGAGAAAGTAACATGGTTAAATACAAAGTTACATGCACAATTTAATATGTGCATGAATAAATATACTTAGACGGCGACAAAGAAAGGTGAGCGCTTTTCTTTTTCTAATGTAACAGATGACAGTTATAGAAGCAATCCGCCACTACCGCTTTAGGCCAAGAGAAACTGGATGGAACTGCGCTTGGTACTCGGGCAGCTGTTACAAGACAGCAGGCATATTTTTATTTGGAATGTCAGTTACAGTTCTTCTGGGAGAAATTACCAAATTAGCAGTTGGCCGACTGAGACCCCACTTTCTTGACGTATGCAGGCCTGATTATAACAAAACCAACTGCATTACTGACAATATATCAGTTTACCTTGACGTCGGTGACCAACGTTGCCAAGGCAACGAAGCATCTTTATTAGCAGATGCCAGGTATGAGTTTGGTTATATTTGCAGATGTCAAATGAGTTACAATTTTGAACAGTTTACTCAGCAAGCAAGTAAAACATTCATCTTTATTATAGAGCTTAATCAAAATGTTGAAACCTTGCCTAAATCTATTATGAGACAAGCAAACACTTTACAGACTAGGCCGCTAGTTTGTGACCACTCATCCAATCACTATCTCTTATATATATATATATATATATATATATATATATATATATATATATATATATATATATATATATATAATAGCGTACATCGGTCATTTTGTGCGAACTTTATTCTTAATTTAAATTTATTCTTAATTTCGATTGATCTCATCGAAAACGTTTTTCAAGGACATAGAAGATTTAATGAGTGACTCCTCAAATTTGTTAAAAATATATTTGTAGAACTTTGTGTGAACACTATACAGGGTATTGGGGCTCATTTCCAAATAATCCTAAATCGATCTTCATACTCGCTATAGTAGAAAATCTGTTTTCTAAATGCGTTTTTGTGGTTACAAGTTTCTTGAAGTAAAATCCAATATGACCAACTAGACTCTTGGAATAACGGAAATAACGCTCCAATAGTTAGCATAACCTTTGTTCAAAATTGGATACATTTGTCCTTAACAACCCTAACGATGACGAGCTAAAGACTTTTAAACTTTATTGAACTTGGACGAGAAATTTAAAGTTAGAAAGATCAGAACCGTATATATCATAGAGCAGAAAGTATAAAGGTGAAACATTGGGCACAGTTTACATGACTTGCTGGAGTCAATCTAAACGCGTCAAGGAAAGGATCGCACCTTTATGAACTATTATACTGGTCAGAGTGCAGTCATTTGCATATATATATATATATATATATATATATATATATATATATATATATATATATATATATATATATATATATATATATATATATATATATATATATATATATTCGCAATTTTTTTCAGGAAGTCCTTTCCCTCTATCCACGCAGCCATGGCTTTCTATGCAGCGTTGTATCTTAACGTAAGTAACTGAATTATTGTCTTTATTGTCTGCATACGGGATCTTTGAACTTTGAACTTTGAACTGCAAAGATGAGCAGTTGATATCCAACCCTGTCATTTAAGCATTATTAAGATAAATTGTGAAGAAACTCTGATTTATCTTATTCAATCTTTTGATATAAAATGTTAGGAACCTTAATAAATAATACTTTTATCAACAAAAACTTTGAATGTAACTTGAAATTAATTATGACATTATACACATTATCGTATATTTACTAAGAAAGCAACAAATATTGAATCAGTTACAAAATTAAATATTTACAGTTAAATAGCTTGAAAGATTTCTTACCAGTTTAACATTTTCTCATTGTCATTCCACCTCTGCCCCGCTGCAAACGATGAAGATGGACTTTATCGAGATGCTCCAAAGTCCATATAAATGTTTATTTCTCTATTACATAACAGATCTATCTACAAGTTCGTTTGAAGTGGAGAAAAGTAATGCTGCTTCGACCAGCGATACAGGCCTTGTACATAGGCTTAGCAATCTATATTGGGTGCTTGGGTGTTGCCGACCACAGACATTATTGGAGTGATGTAGTAGGTGGCGCTCTACTCGGTGCTGTTGTCGCCATCTTATCAGTACGTATTAACGACTGCCTTTGGAAATCTTTGGCATTCTGTATTCTTATCAATGACAAAATTCTAGTGGTAATAACTTACATACAGATCGTTCATGGCCATACATGTTTTTGTGTATCACAATCTCGAAAGAGGTAAAATTAAATATCAAAGTAAAATAAAATCACTAGACCCGTGGAACGGAGGGTATTATTTCAAACGTTAAGACATTTATTAATTTATCATATTTTTATGCATTTTTATCTCCTATTTAATACTTTTAAAAAATTGAAAACTAAAAATGAATACTGGACAACTCATATTTTTATGTGTCTTTATCTTGCTCAGGTATACAAAACTATGTTGTAAAACGTGTTAAAAAGATAGCGGAGACACACCAGTTTATGGATGTTTTAAACAAAACAAATAAAAGTTACTAAACTACTAATACGTTGTATCGTCATCTCGTCTTATAGAGTCATGGGAACATTAAAATCAAACTGCATTGGACCAGTCAGTTTTGGGTGTTTTAAACTTTTTTAAAAGTCAGAGAATCAGCCACGCTTTAGAGTATTTTATAATTATGAAACATAATTAATGAAACGGAGTTTTGAGATATGGTGAAATTTAAGTCAGACCTTGGGTTCTTTTGAAAGGAAAGACACAAAGTCCAAGACCAACCAGACATGTAGTTATGTTTTTTTAGAAAACCGTAACAAATAATTATATCTGCTGCAGAAACGCATCGGCTACAAAACAGGAACATCCACATTAAACGTCTCTGGACGAGCTTTTTAAACTGCTACAGGCTTTGTCTATGTAAGAGTTTACCATGGATTTTATATTTATCCACAAATTGCACGTACTAAAATGGTGTCGTGGATAAAATAGATTTATCCCCATGCTTCTTTAATTACTTGCTTTGCATGTACAGCATATTTAAAAAAAAGTCAGTAATTTGTTGTAGTTCAGACTGTATTCTATCGTCAAACAATTTAATTCTTTTTCAGTTTCAGTTATGTACGATATTGCTATGATTCCAGTAGAGACAAACAGAGTTTTGTCCAATTCAGTATAAATGAAGCCTACTGCTGTAAATTCCATCAATTAAACCACTCTAATTACATGCAAATCAGCTAAGCATTGTAAATTGTCGATTCGTGTTCACATGATAACTCTCAGCCCATTCCGGACATCTGTCTCTTATGGACACCTGCTTGATCTAGTAATTTGTCTATCTACGGTCTTGAAATTTGTTCACTACAACTTGACAAAAATGGCTAATGCTACAAGGTTCCTCAGTCTGCTTATGGGACAATATCTAGTATTAACTATTCGTTTCTTAAATTTGAAACTTGTATTATTTGTAGAATACCGATTTAAAAAATCGCCTTTTCTGATAGTTATATTTTATATACAGGTGTGTTTCGTGTCAACCCTTTTGGACAAGTGGATCAGACAAGACAAGTTTTGCAATAAGCAACATGATATTCAACGAAACACGTACTACAGAGAGATAACCCTAGAGAATGACAATGCCAAGCGCGTGCCCTTATTAGTGTTTTAGTTGATTAATCCAGGTATCCCATTTGGCACCGATGATTTCCATGGAAAAGTGAAGAAATCAATGAATTTTCAAATAGTTTCGATTCACATAAAACTTGGTGCAAATTTAAATGCAAAGATGCGTCAAGAGATGTAAAAATGATGAAAAACTGAAAAGATAGATAGATAGATAGATAGATAGATAGATAGATAGATAGATAGATAGATAGATAGATAGATAGATGGATGGATGGATGGATGGATGGATGGATGGATGGATGGAT
Organism: Unio pictorum; assembly: GCA_030141615.1. Classification (NCBI taxonomy): domain Eukaryota; kingdom Metazoa; phylum Mollusca; class Bivalvia; order Unionida; family Unionidae; genus Unio; species Unio pictorum. The sequence goes on along the minus strand of JARLTB010000176.1, from coordinate 345,307 downwards.
GGATGGATGGATGGATGGATGGATGGATAGGCAGACGGACAGACAAATATATATAGATAAAATAACTGCTATGACTTTAAGCTGTAAATAAGTACATGTTTACTATGTGTATATTTATTATATGCAATTATATTGTAAATGTTTAATATCACACAGTCAAGAGCTCTTGTAACATTGCGGCTTATTCTCGTGCAATACGCAATCACGAAACTCGCACGGTTTTCTTAATGATGTAAACTGCAGTTTGGTACAAGAGTAACCAAAGTTTCGGTGTATCATCGGTACAACAGAAATGATATTTTCAGTGTATCGTCGGTAGAACAGAAAGGATATTTTCAGTGTATCATCGGTACAACAGAGAAGATATTTTCAGTGTATCATCTGTACAACAGAGAAGATATTTTCAGTGTATCATCTGTACAACAGAAAGGATATTTTCAGTGTATCATCTGTACAACAGAAAGGATATTTTAAGTGTATCATCTGTACAACAGAAAGGATATTTTCAGTGTATCATCTGTACAACAGAAAGGATATGTTCAGTGTATCATCTATACAACAGAAAGGATATTTTCAGTGTATCATCTATACAACAGAAAGGATATTTTCAGTGTATCTTCCGTACAACAGAGAGGATATTTTCAGTGTATCATTATGTTTCTGATTAAAAAAAATACGTATTTAATGTTATTAGAAAGACGTTATGTACGAAATGGATGAAAAGTTTTGAAGACGTTGTATCCGTGTTGTAAACATTATTTGTTTGTTATACATTTTCGGGGGAACATTCCGATCCTAGTGCTACCAATCCGAAACAAGACTTGATAGTATGCGCCGTTTGAGAACAACAAGTGAGCGGGAACAAGATATAGAGGATCTCAAATGGACAGTGATTTAATGTTGAATGTATGGAGTTTATTTTAAGTATAGGTTTGATTTGAATGCAAATAGTTAAAGAGATAAAAGAACAAATGCGTCCATTAATTCCGATCTAGTGCAATGTCATCTGTTGCGCGTAAACAAAAAATCCCAGATGTAGTTATATAATCAGTTACATATAAAAGTAGGACTTTTGACAATTTTTAAACCAAAGAGAAGCTGTAAGTCCAAATAAATACGACATTTGATACTGGCAAGACCATGTTTCAACTTTTCAGCACACACATGTCACATAGTAAATAGTGTGTGCACTTTCATATGTTAGGTATTTTATTACGTGACTATGTTGCTTTTCTGATTGGTATAAATAAGAAAATGAAATTATTGTACGGTGTTCTCTTTACTGATTGCCTGCGATCGTGGTAATTTTTTTTTAACATCAACATCATTTATATTGTTGGGATTAGTGGTCGCATGAAAGGGTTTATCACTAATTGTTCATCTTAGTTGCAATTAGAGATTCGGGGTTAGACTAAATGACATTTTAAAAATGACAGATCTCTCCGCCTTCAGATATAACAAGTTGCGAACTTCTGTCTAGGCCAGCAAGGCAGCTGCCTAAGACCCCAACCTCATAACCTCATAAGGCCCCGACTCTGTCAACTGCCTAGGGTCCCTCCGTCTCTATGTCCGGGTCTGGACATAACGACTTGTTTACAGACCACCCACCCACCCCGAAAAAACAAACAAAATAACGTTTTGGCAAAGTAATATATTTCAAATTTTGTGATATATTAACCAATTTCTATTATACTTAAAAATGTAAAATTACCAAGTTTAATAAATTATACTGCAGTGAGGAGGCCTCGAGTGGCCGAGTGGTCTAAATCGCTCTCCGTTACGGATCACTGCCATCTCACATCTGTCTGCGTGGGTTCGAGTCTCAGATTCGGCCAATGTGGGTATGTGGGAAACCTTGCCAGTAGCTTCTCGTGGGTCAGTGGTTCTTATCGGAGGGTTTTCCCGGGTTCTTCCTCCACCAATAATACTGGCTGCCATGTATAGCCTATTGTGTGCTGAAAAATGGCGTTAAACCCTACAACAATAACAACAATATGCTGCAGTAGACAATATATTTGTTTGTTTTATTTCTGTCAATGATGAAAATCGATTTTAAAGCCGATTGGGAACATATTAATGTATCAAACAATGTACTCCAAAAGATGTTAATGTGTTTAGTATACAGTATTATGTTTATTCATTTTGACTAAATATTGTGTATGCTGCCTTGGAGGTAAATAAATTAAAATCGTATCACAAGATCGTACATATTTATTGTTTCGAAGTATTCTATTATTCATAATAATTTTAAAGTTCCGTTTTGTTTATGAGATTCATGAGATGTATTTGTCATTAAATACATGCCTAATGTGTTGACTATTGTATTTGTATTTCTTCATTATTAGCTTTTCATCCCCCAACCCTCCTTAAGCTCAATGATTGACACCAAAGAGTCACTCAAGTGTCTTAAAAATCGAAACGATGAAGCAATATTTGTTTTAGACAAATCGATATTAAACAGTACATTTTCAAACAAACTAAATAAATCTATCGGAGGTCAAGTGTTTCCTAAAAAAGAAAAACTAAAGAAGAACAAAGCCCGATGTTAGCGGTTCTCGGAACTTAATTTTTATATAAATTTTAAATTCGAACTTTTTTCTTCAAATCAAAGATATGACATGCTTTTATACAAACTTTTCCTGCAACCAACGACGTGATAATTGCCAACGTGCCCTTGTTTAGCTGATCATACGGTAGACCACGAGTTTTTTTATCCACCAAGTTTCTTCTAGGTTTCGATAAAAGAATAAATGTAGGTTTTCAGTTTAGACGACCTGATATCGATTGATAAAATTACACACCCACATTTACACCTTTCCACCATTATCGACTGACCAACGAATCAAAGCAGAGTATTTATTTATTTACAATAACCAATTTATTATCGCGAGAGATAGCATGTCGGAGGAAAATGGCGGGTGTAAATGATGCATGGATGCGCCTAATTTATCCTTGCTGATTGTTTAGTCCAGCAACGTGATTTACAAGTGGCCATCAGTCAATTCTCTGTATGACAAAAGATAATTGTGTATTATAGTCCTGAGGCCTAACCTGTTGAAATACAATTGACTTGGAATCTGTTTTGTGGCCCTTTCTTAATCTGAATCTTGTGTGAAAGGCGGTCACGTGAAGATGACTCACGTTGTCAGCTCCAATGAATGAAATGTTAGGCAATACATTGTTTCATTGAAATGCAAATTATTTCATTGGCAAGTGGAAAGCTTGTTTATATAAATAAATACATGGGTAAAACTATGCAATAAGACAATTAAGACCTAGAACACGCACGCACACTCACATCTCTCTCTCTCTCTCTCTCTCTCTCTCTCTCTCTCTCTCTCTCTCTCTCTCTCTCTCTCTCTCTCGTCAGAAAGCCGCAACAATGCAATATTTTAGTTCAATAGCAAAAAACATTCTAGGGAAGGCGGTAACTTGCATAAAGAATGGTCATTGCAAATGCAACCAAAATGGATGAGGTCAGTATATGATGTCTTTTCTCTTTCTCTGTCGAGTCAGGTTTTGTACTGTGCTGTAAATGATTGAGTCAAGACACACACACACACACATACACACACACGCTCTAAATTAATTCCACTGGTATTTTCCATTGATAATTGTAATCTTATATGTACGTATATGCAAAAAAGCTAGAAACAGTGTTCATGTGCTAACAGTCGTACTATATAACATGATATAATCCAAAATGTCTCTAAATGAACTCACAATAACCACAAATAATGATTTAGTTTGAAATTCTTAATGAACACTTTGTTATTCCAATTAAAAAAATTAAATAAAGGAATCCTGTCAAATACTAACTGAACACATCTAAAGGTTGATTCCACTTCGGACGTTGAGATAGGAATGAGTATTTCTTTTTATCACTACCTTTATATATAGTAATGTCTCTTACTAAGACTTATTAAATAGCATTTAAAAAAACATTGGTAATTTTTGTGGGTTTTTTTCCAAAGGGGAATAACTATGTCAGGAATATAGATCCAAGTAAACATGTTTACCTCCAACTAATAATGTTCATTACACACAATCTATAAGCAGACACAAGAATTAGCTGCGTAATGTGTTGGTTACAAAGAAGAAAACGCTTTATTCAGGTAGGCGAAAAATCCTATCCTCAGTTATAGACAAAGGTCAATCATACATAATAAATTAAATACACATAACAATTATACTGAAAATGTAGAAGCGCCTCAAAAAAATTGAACTAAACACATTACAATATTTAATTAAATTTGCTAGTACCTTTGAAATTAGTTATTTTAAGCACGAAAATAAGGTCCATCTCATACATTGTACAAATGTGAAGGCTAGCTTATAGACTCATTGTACAAATGTAAAGGCTAGCTTATAGACTCATTGTACAAATGTAAAGGCTAGCTTATAGACTCATTGTACAAATGTAAAGGCTAGCTTATAGACTCATTGTACAACAGAGTAGCAATACGTACTTACTCTGCAAATGATTAGAATAGACTTAAATATTTCAGCAATTACTGAAATTGCCAGACCAGTTATAGAAAGGGAGATAATAATGTAGTGTTGCTATCATCTTACGAAAAGTTACTTCCTCGATTGCAGGTAAATATATGTAGCACGGTCTTGATTCACCCCACCCACACCACCCCCTCATAAACCCGTCACACACTGTTCTAGACAATGTTAAACTGTCAATTTGACAAGGACAGAACCAAGTACTCAGTTTCAATTAAGAGATACAACTCTGCAGTGTATATCTTAACTAACCAAAAATGGTGTGCTTTAAAGTGCAATCGGCTATGCATACTATTGAAACGAAAATATTGTAAAGGAACGATTGCATAAGAAAATTCATGTATGCAGTTTGTGCTTGCATGAAGAATTTTTTTAAAAGACTTACAGTACCTTTTAGAACCTATGCCAATATGGTTATAACCTATAGCGTTACCTTTCTTATTTGTATTAAACTTTGCCTGGTTTCTCCATTTTGTAGAAATACTTAAAGAAATAAACCGCGAATATTAATGAGAACTTTGGAGCCTCAAACAATATATATATATATATATATATATATATATATATATATATATATATATATATATATATATATATATATATATATATATATATATATATATATATATATTGTCAAAATACAACCGACAGAAAAGTATTAACTAGTTTGAAAATCGTACTACCGGAATATAAATTTTCACGTCTTAAAGTCTAACTTCCAAATCAGAAGTTACACGCCTTAAAGTCTCACTACTAAATCAGAAATTACACGCCTGAAAGTCTCACTACCAAATCAGAATTTATATGCGTACAAAAATCAGAAATGACACGCCTGAAAGTCTCACTATCAAATCAGAAGTCACACGCCTTAAAGTCTCACTACTAAATCAGAAATTACACGCCTTAAAATCTCACTACCGAATCAGAAGCTACACGCTTACTATATCAGAAACTACACGCCTTAAAGTCTCACTAACAAATCAGAAATTAGACGTGTAAAGCTCTCACAAACGAGATAGAAATTACGTAATTAAACAGACTCAGTGGTTACACTCTTAAAAGTCATACAAGCGAGTCAGAAGTTACACGATTGAATGTCTTACTAACGAGTCAAAAGTTACACGCTTACAAGTCTGTACAGCCTCAGAAGTTACAGTCATGCACATCATTACAGCGTCAGAAGTTAAACTCACAAACGTCTTTACAGTCAGACGTTACACGCATGCACGCCTTTACAGTCAGACGTTACACTCATTCACGCCTTTAGAGTTAGATGATAAGCGTTAATAGTCGCACTGCCGAGTCAGAAGTTACATGCTTACAAGTCGTACCTAGTCAAAGATCATATTTATTGGCTGAACAGAGACCAAGGGGGTTTTAGTTTGTTTATGAGATCGCTGATACAATGATGTTTTCGTTTTTATTTTATTTTTAATTCGATGATTAAAATATCGAACAATGTGCCAAAAAGTGATCGAATGAGCCATAATTTACTCTTACCATCCTATTAAGGCAAAGTTATGTAAAGAAACTTTACTGGTCAGCTGTATATTAATATTTCTACCTTGTGCTCAACGAGGTAAGTCTTAACTTCACTATGGACGCAGTTCTTGAACTAATATGATTTATTTGATATTTTCATAATATTTACCAACTTGCTTGGGTAAGCATCAAGTATCAAATAACTGCTCTTCTTCTTTTGCAAAATCAACATTGGTTATTCCAAACTCTTTTTTTATAGTTTCCAACCGTCTATCGGTAAATCCCAATATCAACTCATAACTCTTCAAGATACATTCCCTAACGGCAAAAGCAGATCAGAGATAAGCGATAAACTTAGTCCCGTTGTTACTGTAATGATTTGCAGCATGACAAGTTTAATTATGTTTAAGACCCTATTTCATGATAATCCTTTTATTTAAGGCCCTAGTTCATGATAAACATTATGTTTAAGGCACTTTGTCATGGCAATAGTTGTGTTGAAACCCCTAGTTCATGACAATCATTATGTTTAAGTCACTATGTGTTTAAGGCCCCAGTTCATGATAATCATTATGTTTAAGGCCCTAGTTCATGATCATCATTATGTTTAAGGCACTATGTCATGGAGTCATTATGTTTAAGGCCCTAGTTCATGATCATCATTATGTTTAAGGCATTATGTCATGGCAGTCATTATGTTTAAGGCCCAAGTTCATGATCATCATTATGTTTAAGGCACTATGTCATGGCAGTCATTATGTTTAAGGCTTTTTTCATTATCGTCGTTAGTCTAATGACAAAAATGTTAACATCGTTAGCGGTTACTTTATTATTATCGTTCTCATTATTATATTTGTTATCATTATTACTATTACTATTATTATTATTATTAGTTTTATTATTATTATTATTATTATTATTATTGTTGTTGTTGTTGTTGGTCATTGTGTTATTAATTTACGTTATGGTGTTGGGTTAATAATAATAATAATAATAATAATAATAATAATAATAATAATACTAGTAGTAATAACAATATAATAATAATAATAATAATAATAATAATAATAATAATAATAATAATAATAATAATAATTATCATTATTATCATTATTATCATTATTATTATTATTGATTTTTGATATTGATATAACGTCTTATGTAGCTGGAGTCGTTGATAAGGCTTTTGTAGTAAACATTGCTAAATTAGTTGCCATAATAATTTTACGAGTATCATTGTGTATGAAGATCTAATTTTGTCTAAAGTTTGACTTTTATATGCAAAGGTGGGTAAGTTTCTTTGTATTTCTCAAAATAGTGGACAAGCAGTAATAAAATGAAATTCCTTTTCGATGTTAACGTTACAAATTTGACACAATCTTTCTTTATAGCAGATGCTTTCATATCTTCCCGTAATTAATCTGAATGGCAAGTTCCCCAATGAAAGCCTAGGGATTATATAACAAAGATCATTGGCTCCAAATAATTTTAGATATTTTTGAAAAGTAATTTCTACTCCCATTGACCTATATAAATGCAGTCTTCGACTAAATCTCATTATGCAGCTTTTGCCGAAGCATAACGTCAATATATTTGGCTGATAAATATAATAAATATGTTTTCGCCATTTACGCCCTGATTACACCAAACATTGTCAAATTCCAAATGTAAATAAAAAGCTTTTCAAAAAAGTAGATCAGCAATCACAGTTTTCCTTCATTTTAACTGTAAATCGTAGCATTGTTTAGGTTATATCTTCTGGCATTTTTTAGAATTCTTAGCCAATATTTCAAAATACTTTTATACTGCATACTTGTCAAGTGCCAAATTTTTCGCCAGTGAAATTCATTAATTAATTCTTAGTCTAGCCGACAATTAACTGCCTTGGAGTAGAGTTTGGACGAAGGAATGTTTACTTAACTGGGTCATGCTGTTAGAATATTTATAATAGAACCGAACTAAGTGTTTTTCTCACGTATAGCTGTCAAAGTGATTTGAAACAAATGGTAGGGTGATATTTCGACCCCAAGTGGCATTTTTGGCATCTTGATAGACGGTTTTTCAAAATGTCCGTAGGAATAGCATTTATTCCGATTGGTCAAATGTAGAAGGAGGGGGGGGGGTGTCGAACCCTAGAATCGGGGAAATATATTCTCTGAGCTTATGAGTTTGAATTAGTCTAAAATTTTCTCTGCAAGAGAGAACCGAAGGTAGAAGTAATTACCAGGACTCCGAGCGGACTTTAGGAAAGGACGTTCGTAAAAATAATGGGTTCCAGGGGAAAACTGAATTTGGAACGATTGTAAGACGTCAAAAACACAAGGTATTTAACTCAAATTCACATTTATCATGATGTAATTTATGTGATGTTTTCTTTTTTACAGATGCATGATGTATTGATACTATGATACGAATAGTTCGGTATTACATTGATTTAATATCGTACTTTGATATGATGTTTCTTCGTTACAGATGCATGATGTGTTCATATTTTTGATAGTTCGGTATTACATTGATTTAATAATGTATTTTTGAATTTTAGAATTAGCATTTTCACATTATATACTTAGGTAGTTTAATGGGTGGTGTAGAAAACCCGCTATGTACATTTATGGTTGGAAAGTGCTACATTAATTTTGAATTTATCATATTAGTGAATATGGATTGTGTGTTATGATATATTGCCTCACTTACGTAATGATCTACGGGAATATATGTGACTTTCCCAAATTCTGATGTCGATAATTAGCAGTATAGCTCTATTGATCTGAAGACTTGTGTAGTATTTGCTGGCCGTATAAAAGTTAACACTGATAGTAAGATCTGATTGTTCGAACCAGAAAGACGGACGGACAATCTCAACTCTTAAAGCATAACAAGATACTTAGGGCGTTTTACCCTTTTCTTTTCAAAGGAAAATAGTTTGTTTCGAAAGAGTGAGAATTAGCGAGAAGTCAAGAAAAGGAGGGAAAAGAAGTCAGAAGTCAGAGTTGTGAAATCCCACGTTCAACCAAAGGGCAAGCTAGAGTCGTGACGCACGCAGAAGGAAAAAAACCAGTCGACGAACAAGGTCATTGTGAATCACCCAACAGTCCAATGTTAATGAACACTCGATTTCCTGATGAAAGTTACTATCAGTCATTAACGGCTAAATTCATCTATTTTATTAGTGTTTGAATTTTAATTAACGTATCCGTTATTTTAAAGCTTCGGTTTTGAAGTGCTTCTGAACGAAGAATAGTCAGAAGGAAAGAAAATTGTAATTTACTGTGTCATTCTTCTCTTAATTGTATTTTTAATTAAATTCTCTTTTTATCTTTACGGGGGCTCGTGTGTTGTCTTGTTCAAGATACTATCTCAGATTACCATATCCATTCTGACCGGGCAAATTACACCGTAGAGGTCATTCCTTTAGATAACGAGAATTAGCGGGAGGCGGTTTCGAGTGTTGTTTTTCCAAGTTGCGCAATACCTCTGACCAGGGCTTGTGCGATATTGTACTAATAACCCTTGATACCGAGCCAGCCGTTACAATACTAATTCCTCCTAATTCGTTATATACGAATGTAGTTGGAGTAGACTTAAATGTAATATAAACATTCTTACAAAGTGATAAATGAGCTTTTCAATATCATTACTACTACTACTACTATTACTACTACTACTACTACTACTACTACTACTACTACAACTACAACTACTACTACTACTACTACTACTACTACTACTAATAATAATAATAATAATAATAATAATAATAAAATTGCTACTACTACAATTACTATTACTACTACTACAACTACCGCTAATAATAATAATAATAATAATAATAATAATAATAATAATAATATATTTTTCGTTATCATCGTTAAGTTTAATAACAAAAAATGTTAATATCATTGCATGTAGCTGAGAAGGGACGATCCCATGATACGATATCGAACCTACTTCATTTTTTTTTTGTCGCATGAGTCCCGGCTGCTATCCACGTAGCTCTCGCTTCTCTTGCATCAAGAACTTTCTTCATCAAACATTCGGTTGCACAGGCTTGCAAACCGCATCTCCGAGTTTTCTACTGGAGGGGTGCGTGGGGTGTGTGTGACGAGTGTTGGATTGGTAATCCAAGGGTCGCAAGTTCAATAACAGCCCAGGCAAGCCACGGTTAGCCGCCTAATTGTTTTCTTCTGAAAAGTAACTAGCTCCCATTTTCTCTGCATGATATGCTCTATAAGGGCTCGACGTCAAATATGTCTGAGTTTCGTCCTAGACGATGTCAAATATGTCTGAGTTTCGTCCTAGACGATGTCAAATATGTCTGAGTTTCGTCCTAGACGATGTCAAATATGTCTGAGTTTCGTCCTAGACGATGTCAAATATGTCTGAGTTTCGTCCTAGACGATGTCAAATATGTCTGAGTTTCGTCCTAGACGCATTCCTCGCTATTTTTCATGTACGTTCAACCGTTCAAAACTTCATTTAAGGAAACGAACCCTAGTTCTCTTGCAAACGCAGTCAAGTTATTTTGGTTTTTAAAAAAAATTTAATACCTCATATTTATTTGTTTTTCATTTCGGGTATAAATTTACGAAAGCAATTCGAAATTGTCATGGTGGAAAGACCAATAGATCTTCACGTAAGAACAATTTCATGTAAATATATGAGCTAAAATAGCATTTTAGATACACATAATATATTTGCAAAGACAGGAATAATTAACAAAATAAAACAGGAATTGGCATGTCAATGTTTTTTCTTTATTGTGTCATATTTCGATATGTCCGGATCAGTTCGTTATTTGATTCCTTTATTGTGTCATATTTCGATATGTCCGGATCAGTTCGTTATTTGATTCCCCCATCAGCTATTGTCGGAACCGGCCATCTATTTGTTGCTAGGTGAGTTACCTCCCTTACCCGAAGTTCGAGCAATTCTGCAACACTGCGATGATTAATTAACACTCAAAGAATAAATTAAAAATATTTACTGCAATAGAATTGCTTTTAATTGTGGTTTTAGAAGGTACGTATCGATATATGACCTCCACAGAGAGTTAGAATAATTAAATAGGGTCTCATAGCAACGCCGCCATTGTTGATTATATTTTCAATATGGCGGAATGGTTTACGTTAGGGATCGATACACAGTGAACTTTTTGCCGTTTTGAGTGAATATTTAGAGCATTTTACTCAAGTCATGTATGAATCAAGCTTTACACTGTGACCAATACGTATACGGTAATCATCAAAGATGCTTTCGTTACATAGTAACTAATAATTTAAATGTATTTTGTGTCGTGTACGTACGTTCAGCCATAAACGAGTAGTTACGCTTTACTGTAGTTAGAATATCTTACGAATGGCTTCACTGAAGCTTATTGCTGTCTTCGCATGCACTAGATATTTATCTAGATGGTTTAATTTCAAGTGAATGAATGGATCGTGATCATATATTTTATTTATAGCTTTAACTTTAAAATGATGATCAAATGAGCTTGATTTCAAAACTGCGTTCGGACGGCCTTAATATGCCACCGAAACAGTTTTTCATGTGTTCAGTTGGACATAGTTGTACATTAAATCATTGATCATTGGTTATAACCTGCTTTTGCTTTTTTACGACATTCATTTGAGTATTTTCTAGTTTTCGTTTAACGTTTTTGTATATAGTAAACGTCATGCATGTCATGTAGGCATTCAACACCGATTATTTCAGCAATGGATTTATTTGGAATTAGACTTTACATTGTTTTGATCCTTATAAATTTATATTTCTATGGAATATCGTTATTTACAAGCCCAGAGGAGTACAAAATCAAGATTAAAGTAGATCAACATATTAAGTTATTTGGACAAAATCTAATTAAGGTGTGATCCAGTACAATCCAAATTGAACGCCAAATGATGTGATGTTACAATTAAAGCAATGCCTGTTGATAAACCAATTTTTGCTACCCTATAATGTGATGATCCACAATGCTTTTTTTTTGTATCTGGCGATCATTGTAATAGTCCTAACAATCAATAATTTTCACCTGGAAGTTTGTTGATGACAGGTAAGATGCAGAGCATTTACTGATCAGGACCGAATAGTCCTAGGCTAAACAAAATTATTTTTATGTATATAAACAACAATTTATATTCAATTTAAGATGAGTAAATGCACATAAATGACCTAAATATGATTTTACTATAATTGATATCAAACAGTTTTCCAGTGGGGATGCAACTACTAACTCCACAACAAATTTCTTTTGTAAATAAATGCAGCTTGATTTAGTCCCTTCAACAATAATCTATGACCAAACCTGGCATTGACTTTCAGTAAATGTTGTCTGTCAAGTTTCATGCACTGAAAAAATAATTAAATAACATAAAAGTTAAGATATCATGTGGAATTCAGTGATCGCTACCTGCCAAATATGTTCACTAGCCAAGGGGAATACTAGTATGGCTTAAATATTAACAGCAGAGAGAGATTTTATTTAATTATTACATTGATTAGTTTTGAATTATATATGATGATGTTTTCTTGAATAAATTTGCTAAAACTTAAAATACTAGTTAATGATAATTTTAGAAGTTCTCATTAAGAAAAATTGTGCCCTGAAATTTGTGATACATTCCATATTAAATTAACTGGACAAGCAGCTTAATGATAATTTTAGAAGTTCTCATTAAGAAAAATTGTGCCCTGAAATTTGTGATACATTTCATATTAAATTAACTGGACAAGCAGCTTCATATCATTGTGCAAAAAGTTTCAGTGTATCACCTATCTAAAAAGATATACATTTTATTATTTTGTTACAAAACCAAAGCGCAGGCTCTATGAAATCAGGATTTTGTATATCCACAGAAGTCAATACTCATTTAACGCCTGTATAAACATAAAGCTGAATATTGAACTGTATCATAATCACTAATGGTAGTTATTTTGCTATTCACCTAATACATTCTTTCACATCTCATTCAGTTATTTAACATACAAGATGGCTTACCAAGGCATTATACCTTTTATTCATTGATCATGTACTTCAACTTTCTAAAGTCATATTATCTTACATGGTTAGAACTTATGGTGCCCATTGATATAGTTATTAAAAATGTTTTCCGTTATTCTCCATGCATTTCAGAAATGTAGATGCCATGTCAAAGCAGATTCTTTGCATCAGAATATTTAGTTACTGAGATTTAAAAAATATTTTACTCTGAAATTGGTTATTGGTTATTGGTTATTGGTTATCAACAGCAAAACAAAAATTGGTGTCATAAGGAGTCATTTTTTAGGTATAAAGACAAGGTACACAATCACTTTGTTGACTACATTATATTCACTTTTTAATGCTATATATTAATAAAAATGTGAAAAAGTCAGCCGATGGTATATTACACTTGCCAGAATTCTTTGTCTATTTTCTCAGATTAAGTAAATAAAGATTCAGATAGTTGTATGCCAGTTTTATCAATCTAAAAGTTTACCCATGTTTTAAAATAATCATTTTTGTATCTAGCAGTTTCTTTCTTATAGTCATGGAAACACAATTATATGCTAATCCTCTCTTGTAAATGGATATAGCAATTTAAGGAACACTAACTGTTTGATTCAGTCATGTATTAAAGCAAATTTTTATTATCTTGTACGATACTGCTTCATTGCAATAACAACATATCTCCAGTGATGGCAGTCATTTGCAGTATACTGGTACTCAGTAGCCAGTTTGATTATGAATATTCTAGTTTTTGTCAGTTAGGTGTCTGACCACTGTCTTTGTGTGCAAAAATCAACCATCAAGGCTACCGAAAAAATAGTTGGTTATATCCTGTGGTGTGAGCTGGAAATTTATGGTGAATTTTGTTATTTTTAAAGTGTGTTGTTACAGCAGGAGGGACTGGGTTGTATCCACTCCTGATATGCTTTGTTTCTCCTTGTTTTATATTTCACTAGTAAAACAGGACTGGCTTCAAGCAAAATTCCACAAGACTGGCTCACCAACATTTTTACTAGCTATGTGATATCATAGAAATATTATAAAGTGTCTAACAATATTTGCAGAAAAACAGTACTTGCTATATATCCTTGTGAAACTTGATTGGTACAGATTATAGTGGGGATAACATGCTCAGTTGCACCCAGTTTGCCATGAAAAGCACTAAATATGACAAAAAAACAGTCCATTTCCTAACCTTACAAAATGGAACAAGGGACCATTAATGCACAGACTAGCTACAATCCAAGACTGGTACCTGACCATTACATTACTTGCTTTGTTGCAACACAAACAACTGGTAGGGAGGGATAAAAGTGATCTACATTTTGTCCACAAGACTTGCAAGAAATCAAATAAAGGATACAGTTCAAAGCAATGGATAAATATTGCATCTAATGTAAATGTTCTGACAGCCATAACTGAGAAGTCTAAACAACATTCAGGTTAAAAATGTACATGTTTTGGCAGTCCTAATTAAATAGTATAAACAATGTCAAGGTTAAACAAATGTACATGTTTGACAGTCATAAATTGAGTGGTTTGAACAATGTCATTGTTAACAATGTACATGTGGCAGTCAAATTGAGTAGTTTTAATGGTATCAATATATTTTAATAAAAATTGTTCTGTATAAAATAATTATTGCATCATCGCAAATGGAATTGTAAATTTATCAGTGGGAAAAAAAGAAAATATGTCAAATATGTCTTGACATCCAATTGGCTTAGATAACCAACATTGTAATCTGCCACTGCATCATTGTAATATGTCACTTCATCATTGTAATATGTTACTTCATCATTGTAATATGTCACTTCTTCATTGTAATATGTTACTTCATCATTGTAATAGGTCACTTCATCATTGTAATATGTCACTTCATCATTGTAATAGGTCACTTCATCATTGTAATAGGTCACTTCATCATTGTAATATGTCACTTCATTATTGTAATATGTCACTGCATCATTGTAATATGTCACTTCATCATTGTAATATGTCACTTCATCATTGTAATCTGCCACTGCATCATTGTAATATGTCACTGCATCATTGTAATATATCACTTTATTAGACCTTACATGTTGTTTTTGTAGCAAGTGATTGAGTCTAACAGTCGACTTGGCACCAGCTTATGCACTAGTTATACAATGTGGTTTCACAGTAACTAACTGTCTCATTTCACAAAAAGAAGAAAGATAGAAATGGCAAATATACACACATGAGATTTTCTAGTTCCCAACATATTTCATGTGCTTGTATAAGAACCCACCTTTCATGAGACCATCTCCATTGTAATGGAAACATGGCTGTATAAGACATCACCTCTTATGAGACCATCTCCATTGTAATGGAAAGATGACTAGGAGAGAGAGAAAAATATTAAAAGGCCTTATGAAGATTCTTCATTATTTGCTGTTCTTATATTTATATCTGTAATAAACATCAGTGTTTTGGATTCTTATTTGTAGGTACAGTAAAACCAGTCTTGAAAGACCACTGCAATGTGAGACCACCTGTCTTGAGAGATCACATTGTCAGTTTAGAATTGTATTGATTATATAGGATTGTGACCTGTAATGGGAGACCACCTGTCTTGAGAGACCATAATTTTGTGGCAGAAGAGGTGGTCTTTTAAGACAGGTTCTACTGTACTAAACTGTTAATGTGTATGGTTCTGGGTCTATGTATAGCAATTATGCTACAAATTGACAGGTTTAAATCATTCATAGATATGTAAATCTTGATTTGTTTTACTGTTTCTGCAGTCACAAGATGGTCTGGTAGTCCAATCTAGGTCTCTCCTGCGTAAAAGTTTGTATTTTAATTAAGAAATGTACTCCAGATTTTTGAAATCTTGCTTGATATTGTTGAAGTCAGCTGTTTGACTGGAGGTGGTAGTGAGATTTAGAGTCAAGTAAAGTTTTATGATGGATGGGTATTCAGAGGTCTCTGTACTGACATTAGAGGTGACGTCTTTGTATGGGCAACTTTTAAGAGGGGTCCATGGCATTTGATTTAACTAAGTATAGTTACATCTTTTTATTCTTGATTTTGTAAATTTCAGTACCTTCTGGGTTTTTTTTGCAAGGGATCGAAAGCTTAATTAATGATCACTTGTTAGCTAAGTGAAACAAATATTTTGACCCGATATTTTTCTAAGAACCTTTGGAATAGTTTGAAAATGCCTTGTTGTAATTTGGGTCATGTAATAAGCACATGTTCTATAAACATAATTCACATACTTTCCTTTTCAGATTTCCACAACCATGTTGCAAGTAAGTCAACCACTAACTCAAAGTTTTGGCATGCAAATGTCAATGAAACAAATGACTTTTTCCACTGAAAGAAGCTTTCCAATGAGCAATATTTCTCCTGAAAAGGTTGATATTAGTCCTCAAAGGATTCCAAAAGTAAATCAATTTGGAATTGAAGTCATTAGCGGAATTGTGTGGCAGGGATGGGAGCCAGGGAGAGAGTACACCAAAAATATCATCCTTAAAAATGTGAAGGTCAAAACTCAGAAGATTAAATACATGTAAGTATAAAAATTGGAAACTATATATACTATGTGCTGCTTAATCAGCTGAAACATTGTAAGTATCAAAATACATTACTTAAAATACTGTATTAACCATGTGAATGTACCATGTCATGATGCACAACATACTGTATTTCCAATGTGAATGTACCATATCATGATGCACAACATACTGTATTAACCATGTGAATGTACCATATCATGATGCACAACATACTGTATTAACCATGTGAATGTACCATATCATGATGCACAACATACTGTATTAACCATGTGAATATGACATATTATGTTACATAGATTTCTGTATTGCCTGTGTGAGTGTTATATTCTGATAGATTACTGTATTGCCTGCGTGAGTGTGTTATATCCTGATAGATTACTGTATTGCCTGTGTGAGTGTGTTATATTCTGATAGATTACTGTATTGCCTGTGTGAGTGTGTTATATTCTGTTGCAATGAATATTGTATTTCCCATGTAAATATACTCAGTAAAATAATAGAATAGATACAAACAGACAGACAAACAGTCATACATGCAATTCTGTTTTTTTAAAGGATATACAGAATATCAAATTTTTAAAAAATAACATTTTAGACATTTTTTTTTATTGTGTATTGGTATTAAGGCCATTAGGATACAAAGTATCTACCTTATGAATCAAATAAGTTTCTTTTGAGTCTATTCCGCTAATGTAGTTATGTGAGAAAGCTTGCCAGCAGCTTCTCGTGCGTCAGTGGTTCTTTCCGGGGGTTTTACTGGGTTCTTCCTCCACCAATAATACTGGCTGCCATGTATAGCCTATTATGTGCTGAAAAATGGCTTTAAACCCTACAATAACAATATCATGTCCATTCATGTCTCCATGCACAATATCTATTGTCATGAAAGAAAAATCGAATAGAGAATGATTGTTGTGTTTCAAAATATATTGAAATATTAGAGGAGAACTGAGGATCTCTATAATTTTTTATAGAAAAGCAAAGATTATTCATTCTCTTAGAAATTTGTTGAAGTGTCCAACATATTG
Source organism: Unio pictorum (assembly GCA_030141615.1). Lineage (NCBI taxonomy): Eukaryota > Metazoa > Mollusca > Bivalvia > Unionida > Unionidae > Unio > Unio pictorum. The sequence continues at coordinate 327,752 of JARLTB010000176.1, read as the reverse complement.
CATGCTAAATCTCTTATTAAAAAAATCAGTTGATACACAGTTAGTGTTATAACATAGAGAAAATACCTCTTTTGTATTGATGCTACTAAATGAAGTACTTGCACATTGAGAGCACCTTTGTCTGTTTAATTTAGATGATAAAAATATTTTAAAAATCTTGCAAATTCTTGGATCTTCTCTAAGCAAGAATTGGTTTATTTTTGTAAAGTGATTTTACACTGGTTTTATTTTATAAATTTAGGACACTTCCATATTTATTAATAATAAGACCTATATTAGGTAATGAAGGATTATATTGTCTTGTGAAAGGAATTATATTTTTATCTAGTGTACATTTTGCTGTGTTTAAAGCCTCATGTTGAGTAAAATTATCGGCTTTGTTCAGCACAAACATTCCATATTCTGTTGCATGGAATACTGTGTAGTCCATGTGAATGTGCCATATTCTGTTGCATGGAATACTGTGTAGTCCATGTGAATGTATCATATTCTGTTGCATGGAATACTGTGTAGTCCATGTGAATGTACCATATTCTGTTGCATGGAATACTGTGTAGTCCATGTGAATGTACCATATTCTGTTGCATGGAATACTGTGTAGTCCATGTGAATGTATTATATTCTGTTGCATGGAATACTGTGTAGTCCATGTGAATGTACCATATTCTGTTGCATGGAATACTGTGTAGTCCATGTGAATGTATCATATTCTGTTGCATAGATTACTTATTAATTATGCAAATGTTTTATATACTTTGAATGGAATTGTAACGTGTTCTTAATCTACTGCAGGCCAGTGTTTTCTTAACAAGTTTTGTACCAGCCTAACATTTGACCAAAAGAAAACTAAGTTTGGATAAAAATACTATAACAGATATACAAACATTGGAACCACACAACCACAGTAGATACAATCATACTATAGATGTATAATGTTTACCCATCTCTGGGTACTGACATGTACATGGTACTGGAGAAATGTATTTAGGGTTTAAAAATTTTACATCACAATTTATACATCACAAAACATTGCATCGTATGGTAGCTTTAGTTATTTCCCTTTTTTTTAGCACTTTAAACACATAAATGCACCATATTTGCTTTGGATTGTTTCCCAGGATTGGAAAGAACATGATTAGATGTTTGTATGCCACCACAGATGGGGATATTTGGTAATTGGAAGTTAGTATGCTTCCATAGATGGAGACATATGGTAATTGGAACTTACTATGCCTCCATTGATGCAGACATATGGTAATCGGAAGTTAGTATGTCTCAATAGATGGGGACATATGGTAATTGCAAGTTAGTATGCCTCAATAGATGGATACATATGGTAATTGGAACTTAATATGCCTCCATAAATGGGGTCATATGGTAATTGCAAGTTAGTTTGCCTCAATAGATGGAGACATATGATAATTGGAAGTTAGTATGCCTCCATTAAAGGGGGCATATGGTAATGAGAACTTAGTGTGCCTCAATAGATGGAGACATGGTAATTGAAACTTAATATGCCTCCATAGATGGGGACATATGGTAATCGGAAGTTAGTGTGCCTCCATAGATGGAGACATATGGTAATTGGAATGTGTTCCAAAGCTAAATAAATTGTAGTTTCACAATTATTGCTATAGGTTGATTAGTCCAACTTTAGTAATACCAGCAGTATTGCCATAGCCATGGTTTAGTGTCTTTACTTTTATTACAAGTGTTATATCACTGTCTGAAAACAGCTATAATCTGTGAATGCAGATATTTCTATATTCAAATACAGTAAGGGAAACTCCATCAACCAATCAAAATGATTGATGCATCATGCCTCATGACATAATTCCATACTCCACTCTGGAGAGTGTGAAACTGAAATGGCATCACATTTTGGATTACAGCAGAATTTATAAGAATTAAATAGGTTAATCATACAATCATGAAAGAGAGACAATGGTATTTAATAAAATATGCATCAAGGTAACTATATATAATTAATGTAAAGACTTGACATGTTCAATGTATTTTGTAACATACCTTGAGCATGGCAGCTTCTCTCGTGAAGGAATATGCATTTGCATAATTTTGTAAGGAAATATAAAGATATACAACTAAAAGTTCATAACGGAATACTGTATTGCCCATGTTAATTCATTATATTCTGTTCCATGGAGTCTGTTACTTGCCATTGCAATTGTATTCTGATCTTTTGCATTGAATAATGTATTACGAAATTGAATGTGATTGTTTTGTATTATGTTACCTGGAGTCTGAATTGTCTAGTATGTCACTGCATCATATTCTTTTGTATGGAATATTTTATTGCCAATGTTAGATGGTCCTGGTATGACATCATTGCACAGTTTGGTTTTCCAACCAAGAAACCTATATGTTTATGGTAATTACTACATTCTTGTTCACTGTACATACTGTGTATTATGATATTAAAAAAATTACTATTCTGCACAAAATATTGCATTAGCTTATGGATTAAAATACAAGTTTGAACTATATGAATACTTTGTCCAAATTGCATTTACTCACCTGGACAACATTTAGAATCGAAGTGTCTTCTTTTTATACCATCATTTATAAACCATGTTTATATATTGTGTCCACATTGTAAATGTTTCTGACTGTTCCATTGCAGGGTTCCCAGTACGCGATTTTTCACAACTCTTTATCCCAAGCCAGTTGTTCTTAGTGCTGGCACAAGCTTCTCTCTGCCAATCACATTCCGCCCCTTGGAGAAAGTTAGATATGAGGATAAAATAGAATTCCATACCAAGGTAAACATAACTATTCTTATTTATAAACTTTGCTTAAAATTGTTTTCATTATTAAGTGATTTATCAGTGTTCTTTTTTAGCAAATAATTATGATGCTGTAATAGTGAGTATTATTTCATGTTTAAATGTTGAGCACTGTTTCAGAATCACCGATTTTACAAGTACCATTTACTTTGTCAATTTTTTTTTTTATTTTTTAATTTCAGGAGGGATCGTTTGTTGTTCCAATCAAGGCCACACTCCCAGAATACCATATTCAAATCCCGGAGAGAATAGACTTTAACATGTGTGCAGCCCATGATTATAGTGAAGCTACCTTCACTGTCACTAACACAGGGTAATTCCAACTGATAAAACTAAGATTTTTACTGGAATTTATTTTTTTACATCCATAAGACATTTACTTACCTTAAATCATAATAGCAGTCTCAAGAATTTGGATCAGATTTAAGTATCAAGATTCAGTGAGACTCAGTATAATACAGTTAAATATAAATACAACAATTAGGATTTAAGTAATAAGATTCTGTAAGGTTCAGAACAAAGCAGTTAAAATAAACAAAAAAAGATTGGTATTCAGTGGGACTCAGTATATGTAGTTCACAAAGTCTTGGAATAAATATTGATTGTAATTGTTGTATATTGAAGGTTACTAAATCTTAGGATGAATATTGTAATTGTTGTATACTGAAGGTTGTTCTATATTGATGTTGTATACTGAAGGTTGTTCTATATTGATGTTGTATACTGAAGGTTGTTCTATATTGATGTTGTATACTGAAGGTTGTTTATATAGATGGTCACTAAATCTTAGAATAAATATTGTAATTGCTACTTACAGATCCCCACTTAATCTTTGGATTGATTTTGTTTCTAGATACATGTAATAGTTCACTAATTAGAAGTGAGTTTCTTCTTAACACACAGGCTGTCTTTGGACAACCTGTTTTGGGATTTCACCAAAAATACATTCTCATATGTTCATATTTGTTCCTAAGCTTGCATGCCCTAACAATCTGAGTTGATCTTGGAGAAAAGTGTTGTCAGATCACTGCTCAGCTTGTTTCACCTTTTTTGTTCATGTCTACTCCCACTTCAATGCTGATTTTTCAAACTGAGAATGAAGTTCTTGTCAGTTCTTAAACAATGTTCTTGAAGTTACGATGAGAAAAATCACAAGAACATTGTTCTCATGTCAAGAAAATTATCCTCGTATCAAGTAAGTTGTCTTCGTGTCAAGAACTTTGTTCTTGTTCTCATTCACAACATTGTTCTTGTATCAAGAACATCATTCTCATGTCACAACCATGTTCTCATGTCAAGAACATTTTTCTCATTCACAACATTGTTTACATATCAAGAGCATCGTCCTCATGTCATGTCACAACATTGTTCTTGTATTAAGAACATCGTTCTCATGTCACAACATTGTTCTTGTATCAAGAGCATCGTCCTCATGTCACAACATTGTTCTTGTATCAAGAGCATCGTCCTCATGTCATGTCACAACATTTTTCGTGTATCAAGAACATTGTTCTCATGTCACAACATTGTTCTTGTATCAAGAGCATTGTTCTCATGTCATGTCACAACATTCTTTGCATATAAAGAGCATCGTTTTCACGTCATATTGTTCTTATATCAAGACATCATTCTCATGTCACAACATTGTTCCTCTGTCAAGAACATCATTCTCATGTCACATTGTTCTTGTATCAAGACATCGTTCTCATGTCACAACATTGTTCTTCTGTCAAGAACATCATTCTCATGTCACATTGTTCTTGTATTAAGACATCATTCTCATGTCACAACATTGTTCTTCTGTCAAGAACATCATTCTCATGTCACATTGTTCTTGTATCAAGACATCGTTCTCATGTCACAACATTATTCTTCTGTCAAGAACATAATTCTCATGTCACATTGTTTTTGTATTAAGAACATTGTTCTTGTGTCAAGAACATCATTCTCATGTCACAACATTGTTCTTGTATCAAGAGCATCATCCTCATGTCATGTCACAACATTGTTTGCATATCAAGAGCATCGTTCCCACGTCACATTGTTCTTGTGTCAAGACATCGTTCTCATGTCACAACATTGTTCCTCTGTCAAGAACATCATTCTCATGTCACATTGTTCTTGTATTAAGAACATCGTTTTCGTGTCAAGAACATCATTCTCATGTCACATTGTTCTTGTATTAAGAACATCGTTCTCGTGTCAAGAACATCATTCTCATGTAGGGCTGTCAATGGGTACCCAGGTAATTGGGTACCTGACCGTGGTGCAAAACCCGGACTTTGAAAATTTATTGATGAGTACACGTTCACAAAAATAATTTGTCAACAACACTATCAAAATATCATCAGTAGTAAGCTGGTCTGAGTTGTAGCTCCAGTCTGTATTTATGCATCAGCGGCCAACTACTAAATGACTGCTGCACACTGGGATGTGCAAACAACTTCACAGTTCAAAACAACACTAATATGTAGACTACTCATGTTAACATACCACTTCAGCAACTTCGTGGTCATGTGGTATCATTGGTACATCCCAGTGACACCACATGACCATGCAGTCACTGTAGCACTGTTTGCATGGGTAATTCAAATCTGAAGTCAACAGCTGATGACTACACAGGTGTTCTGTTCTGACAGGGATTTATACTAAAAAAGGTGAGTGTTCTAAAGGATTTAATGCAGTGGATTATTAGAAGAGGGATTATACTTACCGTCTGGGTACAATAGTTAGTCTAAATAAATTTATTAATTAATAATGTGTGATCCGATCATTTACAGTTACTATCAAAATATTAAAACAGGCAGAAAAAAATTTGTTTATCTAGGGTTGTACATGTCTTTCATGTTCTAACGTGTACCCGGTTACCCATTAAACAGCGCAAGTTTTCGGTGGTTTTTGACAGCCCTATTCTCATGTCACAACATTGTTCTCTTGTTGAATTTTTTTTTTTTTGCCTTACCCAAGGACATGCACTTAATACATGTCTGGAATGAATGTTTTTTTTTCTTTCAGAGATCTGGTGACAGATATTCACTGGGAAGTTCTTCAGCCATTCTCTGTAGATCCAGTATCTGTCAGTTTGAAAGAAGGTGAATCATACACCTTCAGGGCCATCTTCAAGCCAACAGTAGGTTTTGTTGTGAAGTCTTTCATGCAGATAAACGACAAAGAAATAAGACAATCTGTATTAATTCAGAAATGATTAATTTGTAATGTGATGTAAAGAAATGTATACAAATAATTATGATGTAAAAATGAAATTAGTGATGCATAGTTGGTTAATATTTTTAACTGGCTACTTATGGTCAGAAGTAAAATTGCTGGAAAAGCAATAAGTTATTTTTTTTATTCATTGTTATGCTATGTATGTGACTTTATACACATATTTTGCATAATCCTTTGTATCTGCATACAGATCGCTAATGTTACAATTTTGGTTACTCTTGATTGATAGTGTTAATAAGTGTTAATGTAAGATTCTATTTATCAAAGATTTTTGTGTCTTTTCTCTAAATCTTCTGAAAATTGCTTTAGTTTAAGCAGGAATAGAATTGCACTCTGATAAACATTGCAGACTTATGTTTTCTGATACCACAATATGATGCAGTCATTTTACACTTTAACATATTAGAATACCATGTCCATAAGGCCATATGATTATTTTCCTGCCATAAATCACTCCTTGGAGGCTTTGGAACAAAAAAAATTCTTTCCGAAGCCAATCTTGAACCATATCATTAAATCTCTAAATCTAATTTTCAGGCTGCCACAGTGTATGAAGCAGATGCATTATGTAAATATGGAACAGATGGTTCATTGTCAGAAACTACAGTACTTTATGGAATTGGTAAGTTTACAGTAGTTAATAAACATTCTTATACTAAATTAAGTGAGCAAGTGTATATGTTTAGATGACACTTATCTAGACAAGTTTAAGATACACCTGACTAGCAGTTAGATTATTTGCAGCACTAGATGGCTTATTAAGCTTTCTAATCCCAATCATAATTTTACACACTATGTAATATAACCAACACAAAATAATGATAAAACGAAACACAATATTATACAATATTAGTAACCCCACAAAGCAACAATAAAACTTTGTATCCAACATTCATAACCCAAAACAACAACACTATATAAAATATTTGTAACCCCAAAACAACAACACTATATAACATATTTGTAACCCCAAAACAACAACACTATATAACATATTTGTAACCCCCAAACAACAACACTATATAAAATATTTGTAACCCCAAAACAACAACACTATATAAAATATTTGTAACCCCAAAACAACAACACTATCTGCACCATTAGCAACTACATTTACAATACCTTGATGCCTGCTACTACTACTACTGTAGTTACTAAAGGTGTTTTTCTTATGAGGTCCCAAATGACAGTCATACTTTGTGACTGAAAAAAGTGATGTCAAATATTGACATTCAATTATTTTTTTCAAATAAGCAGATACAAAATTAATAGAATTTGATTAAATAGAAAATAACATCAGTTTTGCCTAAAGTATTTAATATACTTACCAACTGAAAAAATAGTTGGTAGACTTCGTTTCGTCCAATAATATCATCATACACATGCCTACGCTCACAAAAAACAATCACACAGACCTTAAATTAAATAAAATTTACAACATTTCTGTCTTTAAAATTCATTGAACAGTGGAATATTTTCTTAATTTTATGCAGTATTTGTGCTGTAAACAGTTTGAGGGATGGGGCCAAAGGCAATAAAAATGTAATTTGTATTCCTCTTGGCACTGTTTGAGACTTCATGGAACTGGTGCTTAAACTTGTGGGATTTTTTTGTGAAGGAGTTGCAACCATGCTGGATGGTGTTGCTATGTTGATAGGGGTTGTTCAATCCTGAATGACTAATGCTGATACAGTGTTTGTAATGTGTACAAGAAAATATAATGCTTCTTTTTCCTGCAATGCTTCACCATGTTCACAAGGTCAGAATCCTTCCAGGAGTTCTGAAATTTAATTTAGCTGTCCTTTGCTTGTTTTATGGATATCTTAACCTTTCTGTAATCACATCTGCATTTTGACATTTTGCCTGAAAACATCACTTTCATTTGTACACTATTCCAACTATTGAGATTACTGTGTTTTGTATTTTATATTTGGACTAAAATCTGACTTCAAAGAAATATCATTGGTAACCACAAACTTGCCAATAGTCTTTGGTTATGATGGCTTAAACATTCTAATTAAAGGCTATGAGGTGTGGTGACTTCTGTTCTTCAACACACATGTCTATGTGTCACAGAATTAGGCGAAAATTGAACTGATTTTTGTTCTTCTTGAATTGCAAACGAAACTCACCATTTTCTTGATTTCGTCGTACACGCATTACCTGGGGTGATTAAGTGGTTTTCTCCAAGGTAAGTGGCGTGTAACGATTTGCATGTGCCAGTTTGTTATTTACATGAAATCCGAAATACTCGTTTCACGTGGTGCACGGCAAGCTCGATGTGATTTATGTTCACCTATAGAGAGTATATAAGGCGAGATATTTCTCATAATAATTACGGGAACCAAAATATCTAATCGAAGGATAGATAAGCTCGTCTTGCAATCTCCAGCCAAAGGGGTGAGTGTTAAATTTACATTTTCGTTTTATTGTGAATTTTATTCAGATTATCATTTCGTATAATGATGCTTTTATTGCAATTAAACGTGGAATATTTGGAATTACTAGTCACTATTAGACTTTAAATGCAATATCGTAATCTACGGCTTAGATTATTTTTGAGACAACTATTATTAGTCTGGTTTTGTTTATTGTAGCTGTTACCGTGTTTCTGATACTGTAGCTGACAATCGCTGTTACCGTGTTTCTGATACTGTAGCTGACAATCGCTGTTACCATAGATCTGATAATCGCTGATACCATAGATGTCAATGTTTCTGATACCGTAGATCTGATACCGTAGATCTGATACCATAGATGTCAATGTTTCTGATACCGTAGCTGCTAACGTAGTTGATACCATTTCTGATACCGTAGCTGTTAACACATCTGATACCATCTTTTGATAAACGTCTTTGATATCGTCTGATTTGTTGTGGGACATCTATTATTTGTTCCGGAACATCTCTGTATAAATATCTGAATGTGATTGTGCCGTTAATTTGTGCAAACGGAATTGAAGTATCTGTCTGTGTGTCGAACTGTCTGTTCGTCAACATCTGTGTAACGTGTAAATATCCGGAAAGCTAGAAGTCCGAGTGTCGGAGCTGTCTGAGTTGTAAAACATCCGGGTCGACATCTAGGGTATTGAGGAACCGTTGGTTCTGGTAGATGTTGTATGTTGTCTGAACGTATAACTGTGGTGGATCCGTGAAGGGAAACGTCCGATAATAGTATTGGTCAACCCTAGGTTTTCGGGGAAACTGGGAGACGATTCAACTGTTGCTGAATCGTGCGGTTATTCGGGGTCGAGACACATATGTGTATTGAAATTGTAATACAATTTAATACATTGTTGTATTTGCATGCTTATGTCAGATCACAATAATATTTCAAGTGATCGTATAGATATCAATAAAAGCTAGCAACTTGATTGAATACAAGTATATGGTCGTGCTAGTTATCGCAATCCATCGTGCGATAGTATAGTTTGTCGTTTGTGTTCATTTTTCGTAATTTATACTTGCATTAATTTAACTTTCGTAAAGGATCCTTGGATCTGTGTATAGTCCAAGAGATCCCTTTACATCTGAGATTCCTTTTGTATTAATATTTAATTTGTTCATCTATTGTGAATGGTTGTGAGTGTAATTGTGGGTTGCGTGCATGAATTATTGTGTTGTTACATCTGTATTTTTTTCATTTATAATTTATTACATAAATTTATATTTTCTTTCACAAATTGTGTTTGTATTGTTCATTTAATCCACACTCCTCTCGGTAACAATTCTGTTACACTATGATTGTACCCTAACTCAAGTGAATTGGGTTGTTTCACTTTGTGTACGTTGCCTATGCAAATTACCTAGTGTGCTTTGCCTTTGCAAATTACCTAATGTACTTTGTCTATGCAAATTACCTAGTGTGCTTTGTCTATGCAAATTACCTAATGTGCTTTGCCTATGCAAATTACCTAATGTGCTTTGTCTATGCAAATTACCCTAGTGTGCTTTGCCTATGCAAATTACCCTAGTGTGCTTTGCCTATGCAAATTACCTAGTGTGCTTTGCCTATGCAAATTACCTAATGTACTTTGTCTATGCAAATTACCTAGTGTGCTTTGTCAATGCAAATTACCTAATGTGCTTTGTCTATGCAAATTACCTAATGTGCTTTGTCTATGCAAATTACCTAATGTGCTTTGTCTATGCAAATTACCTAATGTACTTTGTCTATGCAAATTACCTAGTGTGCTTTGCCTATGCAAATTACCTAATGTACTTTGTCAATGCAAATTACCTAATGTGCTTTGTCTATGCAAATTACCTAATGTGCTTTGCCTATGCAAATTACCTAATGTGCTTTGCCTATGCAAATTACCTAATGTGCTTTGTCTATGCAAATTACCTAGTGTACTTTGTCTATGCAAATTACCTAGTGTGCTTTGCCTATGCAAATTACCTAATGTACTTTGTCTATGCAAATTACCTAGTGTGCTTTGCCTATGCAAATTACCTAATGTACTTTGTCAATGCAAATTACCTAATGTGCTTTGTCTATGCAAATTACCTAATGTGCTTTGCCTATGCAAATTACCTAATGTGCTTTGTCTATGCAAATTACCTAATGTGCTTTGTCTATGCAAATTACCTAATGTACTTTGTCTATGCAAATTACCTAGTGTGCTTTGCCTATGCAAATTACCTAATGTACTTTGTCAATGCAAATTACCTAATGTGCTTTGTCTATGCAAATTACCTAATGTACTTTGTCTATGCATATTACCTAATGTGCTTTGCCTATGCAAATTACCTAGTGTGCTTTGCCTTGACAGCGTTCAAAGGACTTAATAGATTTTATTTGCTTATTTTTGACTGCCTTACCTTTTTATTGACTCCATGATAATTAGCTGTTTAACCTGCCCAAAGGATAGTTTTACAGTTTTACATGAGTTCTAAACAGGAGTTTACAGTATGTGAATGCTTCATACTTTTTAAATTTATATTTATTCATTTTTCTGAGGTTTATTGAAAATTTCATTTTTCAAAACATTACCATGTTGGCAGGGCAGGGCTGGGAGTAAAGGTTTTGTTTTTCTCATGACACAGTGTTACTTCATATACTTGCCTTGATATTGGATGATTATGCGGGGTGCAAATCACTGTTCAATAAACACCCAGGTGCACTGTGCTGTCCATGTGTTTTAAGGGTTACATAAGAATGTGTCTAACTGAACAAGAGTCAATTGATATAGCTATTCTTAAAATAATTCTTATTTATTTGTGAGGCCAATTAATAGCTGAAATATTGTTGTCGGATTTCAGGTAAATACCCCCATATCCTCGTATCTACACCTGGTCAACCATCCACTGCCCTGACCAAAGATAACTTGGAGGCTGTCATCACATTTGGACAGACACAGGTGGGAGCCTCAGTACAGAAGATGGTAGAATTACACAACCTCTCTGTGGTAAGTCAGGCTTTGGATAGCTTGTATTTATTAATTTAATTAATGTTATACTTCAATATAAACACAATATAGGCTGTGTGGCTATATGGTACTAAATATGAAGGAGAACAAAACGCGTAATTTGATAATAGAAAATTGCAATAGTAAAATAAAGAAAAAATATAATATATAACATTTTACTTCCTCAGTGTTACAGATAGTCTATAACAAAATCATGACAATAAATCAGTTTTTACATTTTTGATTGAAGCCAAATCAGTAAACCTTTACATAATTGTCTGTGCAAATTACATAAAACAGTGACATAATAACAGTCCATGATTAGGTTCATTTTACTATATAGTGTAAATGAATTTGAATTTCAACATAAACTATATGTCTGGGCTTGTATGAAAGAAAATCCTCCATTGGTTATGTGTGTTAATAAACATAATACTGCATGCTTGTCTTTAAAAAATGAAATGCAAGCTCTTGAGAGGCATGGAAAAACTTCCGGTCTGGTGATGAGCATTGTACTTCCCATTGTTATATCAGCATTGGAATTCCCATTGTTATATCAGCATTGGAATTCCCATTGTTATATCAGCATTGGAATTCCCATTGTTCTAGCAGAATTGGAATTCCCTTGTTCTATCAGCATTGGACTTCTCATTGTTCTAGCAGCATTGGATTACCATTGTTCTATCAGCATTGGAATTTCCATTGTTCTATCAGCATTGGACTTCCCATTATTATATCAGCATTGGAATTCTCAGTGTTCTATCAGCATTGGACTTCCCATTGTTCTATCAGATGCAATTGCAGTCAGGCTCAGATACCCACAAGCAGATCACCCATTGGTTTGAATACGCCCAGTCAATACAATGAAAATAGTGAAAGATATTTTATGAACATTGCTTCCTGTATGAACAGAAGTAGAAACAGGTGTTAAATGAGGGAATCTTTTGTATTTGGATAAAATTAGCTTACTAGTTTATTTTGGCATGGAAATCTTATGGTCAATTCAATGAAGGAAAATTAACATGAAAGTGGATGGTAAAATTTAAGACTGCCACTGGGTCTGAGGTAACTATTTCTCCACACAGATATAATCCAGACTGTATGGCAGCAAACATTGTCAAGTATGACACAGCTAAGTGACAAAGAAATGTTCAGTCACATTGGGTTGATAATTATCTATGGTTAGAATTCATTGATGTTTAAGGAGAGATGTTATACAGTTATCTAAAACTGACACAGGTTCAAAATTCAACCAGTGTATTTGTAGTGGAACTGACATATTCAGTATTTAATCGACCAAGGGTCAAATACATTTGGACATTAGCCAGCATGAACATACAATTCATGAAGTTACAGTTGCTAATACTCGACTAGGAAAGGCCATTTGAAAAATTAATGAGAATCAAGTTACAATGATAAATAAATAAATTGACACATCTCTTTAACATAGCCAACACTGCAGTTCAGTATGGAGTACCATTTTCTGATATGGAAATGCTGTGTGTGTTCCATGGTAAGAACTGTACAAATTTTGGTGCTAAATGTAGGTACAGTCTCAGGACAAAATACTGTGTTCTGTGAAGAAGTTGGGGAAGGTCTGAATTTCTGTATATTCTTGCTGATGAAGTCCCTGTGCCACTGTATATGTATAAGAAATAGTGTACTGATGCCCTTGTGTCAGAGAAAGAAATAGTATAAGATACCTTGACAAGGATCCATGCCCTTGGATAATAAGCCATTAGATAAAATAATCATGTTGTACATCTTTTTTAATATGGGCAGTGGCAGATGCTTTATCTGCTCAGGAAATGGACTCAACCACCCACACACGAGTCTCCTGCTGTCTTGCAGGTCAGCTTTGGTAAGTCAAAGGTTTAGGGATTAAACTCTATAAAAAAATCTGGAGTGGAGACCCTAAGGCAATAGGACAATGTACTAGATCCCCTTCTGGCAACTTCTTGGTCTGGAGAGGGATGGGCTCCACCAGATGACGTTTGCCCAAGACACAATGACAGTGCTGGATAAATCAGAAGTTACCATACCGGATCGGTCATTGCCATTGTCAACAAGGATCATGCCTGTCATTGTCCATTAGGATGGAGGTGACTGGTGTGCTACAGTAACTAGTACTTTACATAATATCAGAGCGAGAGACAGCATCACCATCACCACCTGGAACATTACAACTCTGGTAGAAATTGAAAGACTCCAAGAGTTGATGCATGAGCTGGGACATTATACATGGCACATTCTGAGAGTCAAATGAAAAGCCCCAGGAGAACACCAAACTGAAGATGGGCATATATTATACTATAGTGGAGAGTTGGACAAGTCCATAAATGGAGTAGGCTTCCTTGTAAATGAAGCCGTCAAGTTATCTGTGCTTGAATTTCACCTCATATCTAGCAGAATCATCTCCATTCATTTGAATGCATCTCCCTTTAACATCACAATTATCCAAGTAAAATAGCCATCCTCGTCATCCAAGGAGACTGGAATGCCAAAGTTGGCAAAGATACTCTAAAGGACTGGGATGATCATTGTGGACCTTCTTGCAATGAGTTTACCAATGAAAGAGGGAGACGGCTGATTGAGTTCACAAGCTACAACAATTTGGTACTAGTCAACACTCTAGGCCAACATAAAGCTTCATGATGCTGGACATGGCACGCACCAAATGGAACCCATCATCACCAGATACTGGTTCAAAATTGTTACCAATCTGGCATCAATAAAGCAAAAACAAGAATGTTCCCAGGTGCTAATGTTGGGAGTGATCATGACCTCGTGATTATGAACTTTCAAGTGAGGCTGAAGAAAATGAACAATCCAAAGAACATTAGGCTTAAGTTCAACCTTGAACAACTGAAGGACCTTAACATCTGCAAGTCATTCCAAGGCACAATTGGAAGAATATTTGCTCCACTCCTTGTGATGGATGTTGATGTTAAAGTGATGAGACACTTTCAACACAGTCATGATAACAGCTGCCAAGGACATCATTGGCCTCCATCACACAAAGAAAAAACCTTGGGTTACAGAAGAGATTCTGAATTTATGTGATGCCCAAAGAGACCTCAAAAAAACCAGACACACAACAATGGCAATGGAATATAGAGACATAAACAAGAATATCAACAACAAAAACTTGAAGAAAGCAAACGAAGGTTGGATTGGAGAAAAGTGCACAGAAATAGAGAGCAGTCTGATAAAGAATAACAGCTAAAAGGCATTACAAATTGTGAAAGACCTCACCAGACAGAAGCAGCCAAGAGTCAGTACCATTCAAGATGAAAATGGAAAATGCCACACAGAAGCAAGTGACATTGCAGAAAGATGGACTGAGTATTGTAAAGAACTCTGCAACCATCCATCCACAGGAAACCCAACAGTGCTTGAAGTTCCAAACTCCACACATGATGATGACTTCCCCATTCTCAAAGAAGAGGTGGAGTCAGCAATAAGAGCACTGAAGAATGGAAAGGCAGCTGGAGTAGACAACATCCCAGCTGAACTTATCAAAAATTGAGAGGAATCAGTGATAGAGCAACTAACAAAAATCTGCAACAAGATCTGGCTGACAGGTGAATGGACAACATAGTGGACCTAGTCACCGATTACAACACTCTGCAAACAAGGCAATCTCCAGCTGTGCCAAAATTACAGAACTATCAGTTTGATCAGCTATGCTGTAAGGTGATGCCAAAGATCATCTTGATCAGATTAAAACCACAAGCAGAAGAAATAATTACCAAAGAACAGGCAGGGTTCCAGAGTGAAAGAAGCACAAGAGAACAAATATTCAATCATAGGGTTATGTGTGGAAAGTACTCACAACAGGCTTTATGGGTCACATTGAAGAAGTACAACTTCAGTAAAAAGTTGACCAATACCATCAAGCAGCTGTACACCAAGGCTGGGGGACTGGTTCCAAATAATAGTTGGAGTACATCAAGGCTGTCTCCTGTCACCCATGCTATTCAGCATCAAGTTAGAGTGCATCATGAGCAAAGCCCTGGAAAACCACTTTGGGACAGTCAGCATTGGAGGTGTAACATCACCAGCCTCCACTTCGCAGACAATATTGATGGGCTTGCAGGCAGTGAAGACAAACTTGCCACCTTAGTGAAGAACCTGGATGAAACAAACATCTTCCAGATATGACATGGAGATAAGTGCTGAGAAGACAAAGCAGATGACAAATAGCTGAGAAGACAAAGCTGATGACAAATAGTGGCAAACAAATCTCAGCCAAGATTAAAATCAGAGGACAAGAACTGGAAACACTGGACCAGGTCTAATATCTTGGTTCCATAATCACCAAAGAGGGATCAAGAGCAGGAATTTTGACATGATCAGCACAAATAATGGCAGCTATGTCAAAGCTAAGACCCATCTGGAGAGACAAGAATATCTGTCTGAAAACTAAAATCAGACTATTGAGAGCACTAGTCATCTCATTCTTTCTGTATTCAAGTGAGGCATGGACCCTGACAGCATAATTACAACCAAGAATCCAGGCACTTGAAATGAGATGCTACTGAACCATCATTGGCATCTCTTACATGGACCACATCACAAATAAAGAAGTGCATAACAACATCAGGCACAAAGTAGGCCAATATGATGATCTCCTCGCAACCCTCAAAATGTGAAAGCTGAAATGGTGTGGCCATGTCACTAGAGCTAACAGTCTATTAACAATAGTATTGCAGTAATGCCAGTCATGCTCTATATCACCAAATATCCACCTGTAAAAAATCTGGCAGAAAGTGGGGAACAAATTATGAAAATAATTTAAAGATTAATGATTATTACATTTATAAAAAGAGGTCAGTCAGTGTAAAGTACATAGCCATATTATTTGAAGGTAAATCCTTTAGTCACTAATGATTCACACCTGTGAAAAATTGTCCTCCCATATGAACTATAATTGCTGTTTGCAGTGAGAAATAGTATGGAGCACAAGAAAATCATGTCCTGTCATGTACATTAAATGAAACAAAATTTATGGTGTTGGTTACTTAAAACTTAAAAGCATTTCTTTATGAATGTGTCTTAAATTGGCATACCAGAACATGGAGTAACTTATGCTCTCAATTCTAGTCATTATATATATATATATATATATATATATATATATATATATATATATATATATATATATATATATATATATATATATATATATATATATATATATATATACACCATGATGGAAGATTGCACAGTACTCCCTTATTAGAACACTTTCAAGTGGATACATATATACCCTCATTATAACTTTCTATGGAAGCCAAACATAATCCCTCATTATAACACTTTTAATGGGATGCATATAATCCCTCAATATAACAATGTCCATGTGGGCATAGATTGACTAACATTATAATACATTCCATGAGAGCTGTAAATAATATCCTCATTATAACACATTTAATGGGATGCATATAATCCCTCATTATAACACATTTAATGGGATGCATATAATCCCTCATTATAACACATTTCATTATAGCCATATATGCTTACTCATTATAACACCTTCAGTTGTAGCCATAGATACTGCCACATTATAATACTTTACATTGACTCATATTTACTCCTCATCTTAACACTTCTCATGTGAGCCATATATACTACCTCATTATAACACTTTCCATGTGAGCCATATATACTACCTCATTATAACACTTTTCATTGGAACCATATATACTACCTCATTATAACACTTTTCATGTGAGCCATAGATACTACTTCATTATAACACTTTTCATGGGAACCATACATATTCCATCATTATAATACTTTTAATGGAATGCATATACTCCCTCATTTTAACATTGTCCATGGGGACATAGTTTTACCTACAATTTAACACATTCCATGAGAGCTGTAAATATTTCTTCATTATAATACATTCCATTAAAGCCATATATACTACCTCATTATAACACTTTACATTGAATCATAGATACTACCTCATTATAACACTTTACATTGAATCATATATACTACCTCATTATAACACTTTACATTCAATCATATATACTCCCACATCATAACACTTTACATTGAATCATATATACTCCCACATCATAACACTTTACATTGAATCATATATACTCCCACATCATAACACTTTACATTGAATCATATATACTCCCACATCATAACACTTTACATTGAATCATATATACTCCCACATCATAACACTTTACATTGAATCATATATACTCCCACATCATAACACTTTACATTGAATCATATATACTCCCACATCATAACACTTTACATTGAATCATATATACTCCCTCATTATAACACTTTACATTGAATCATATATACTCCCACATCATAACACTTTACATGGAATCATAGATACTACCTCATTATAACAGTTTACATTGAATCATATATACTCCCACATCATAACACTTTACATTGAATCATATATACTCCCACATCATAACACTTTACATTGAATCATATATACTCCCACATCATAACACTTTACATTGAATCATATATACTCCCACATCATAATACTTTACATTGAATCATATATACTCCCACATCATAACACTTTACATTGAATCATATATACTACCTCATTATAACACTTTACATTGAATCATATATACTCCCACATCATAACACTTTACATTGAATCATATATACTCCCACATCATAACACTTTACATTGAATCATATATACTCCCACATCATAACACTTTACATTGAATCATATATACTCCCACATCATAACACTTTACAGGGAATCATATATACTCCCACATCATAACACTTTACATTGAATCATATATACTACCTCATCATAACACTTTACATTGAATCATATATACTACCTCATCATAACACTTTACATTGAATCATAGATACTCCCACATCATAACACTTTACATTGAATTATATATACTACCTCATTATAACAGTTTCCATGGGATGATGTAAATCATAATACATTTAATTCTACTTCCACATAATGGGGATTCAGGTGGTCAAGTGGTCTAAAGCTCACTTCTAGTAACCACTGCTATCTTATCATTGTCCACATGGGTTGGAGTCTTGAGCTTCACCAATATGGATATGTGAACAAGTTTGCCAGTAGCTTCCTGTGGGTCAGTGGTACTTCTAGGATTATTGCTCCACCAGTTATACTTGCCACCATCTATAACCAATCATAAAATAGTGTTAAATCCAAAACAGCAACAGTACTACAGTTATAACTACTGAAATTGGATCTATGAGTACTATGATAAACAGTACTACAGTTATAACTACTGAAATTGGATCTATGAGTACTATGATCTACAGTACTACAATTATAACTACTGAAATTGGATCTATGAGTACTATCATCCACAGTACTACAGTTACAACTACAGAAATTGGATCTATGAGTACTATCATCCACAGTACTACAGTTATAACTACTGAAATTGGATCTATGAGTACTATCATCTACAGTACTACAATTATAACTACTGAAATTGGATCTAGGAGTACTCTGATCTACAGTACTACAATCATAACTACTGAAATTGGATCTATGAGTACTATCATCCACAGTACTACAGTTATAACTACTGAAATTGGATGTATGAGTACTATCATCTACAGTACTACAGTTATAACTACTGAAATTGGATCTATGAGTACTATGATCTACAGTACTACAGTTATAACTACTGAAATTGGATCTATGAGTACTATGATCTACAGTACTACAATTATAACTACTGAAATTGGATCTATGAGTACTATCATCTACAGTACTACAGTTATAACTACTGAAATTGGATCTATGAGTACTATGATCTACAGTACTACAAGTATAACTACTGAAATTGGATCTATGAGTACTATCATCTACAGTACTACAAGTATAACTACTGAAATTGGATCTATGAGTACTATGATCTACAGTACTACAAGTATAACTACTGAAATTGGATCTATGAGTACTATGATCTACAGTACTACAAGTATAACTACTGAAATTGGATCTATGAGTACTATGATCTACAGTACTACAAGTATAACTACTGAAATTGGATCTATGAGTACTATGATCTACAGTACTACAGTTATAACTACTGAAATTGGATCTATGAGTACTATGATAAACAGTACTACAATTATAACTACTGAAATTGGATCTATGAGTACTATGATAAACAGTACTACAGTCATAACTACTGAAATTGGATCTATGAGTACTATGATCTACAGTACTACAGTTATAACTACTGAAATTGGATCTATGAGTACTATGATCTACAGTACTACAATTATAACTACAGAAATTGGATCTATGAGTACTATCATCTACAGTACTACAGTTATAACTACTGAAATTGGATCTATGAGTACTATGATAAACAGTACTACAATTATAACTACTGAAATTGGATCTATGAGTACTATGATCTACAGTACTACAATTATAACTACTGAAATTGGATCTATGAGTACTATCATCTACAGTACTACAGTTATAACTACTGAAATTGGATCTATGAGTACTATGATCTACAGTACTACAATTATAACTACTGAAATTGGATCTGTGAGTACTATGATAAACAGTACTACAGTCATAACTACTGAAATTGGATCTATGAGTACTATGATCTACAGTACTACAAGTATAACTACTGAAATTGGATCTATGAGTACTATGATCTACAGTACTACAGTTATAACTACTGAAATTGGATCTATGAGTACTATCATCTACAGTACTACAGTTATAACTACAGAAATTGGATCTATGAGTACTATGATCTACAGTACTACAGTTATAACTACTGAAATTGGATCTATGAGTACTATCATCTACAGTACTACAGTTATAACTACAGAAATTGGATCTATGAGTACTATGAGCTACAGTACTACAGTTATAACTACTGAAATTGGATCTATGAGCATACCCACCTTATAATAGAAGCAGTATTATAATGAAGGTGTTTATAGCGACAGTGTTCTGTACAAATTGAGTCAGCCATTAATTCATAAATATGTTGTAAGAGACGATGGATTATTACTGTCACAGAAAATGTTTTTACACTAAAATATTACTGTTTATCAGTAAAGATAAATAAAATAATGAAAATGTATGATCTCATCTTGTTTAGGTACGAGTCCCCTTCAGAGTTGAACATCCTACTGGTGTTAGCAGGATTGACACAGTATTCAGCTGTTCAAAAGTACAGGGAATCATACAGCCTATGAGCTCTCTCAAATTACCAGTAAGTATTTTGTATTTTCATACAGCCGATGAGCTCTCTCAAATTACCAGTAAGTATTTGTATACAGCCTATGAGCTTTCTCAAATTACCAGTAAGTATTTTTTATTTTCATTTACATCCAGTGATTTTGTAAACAGACATAGGAATTATCAGATGTTATCCCCCCCCCCATTTTTTTCTAGAGTGTACAGTTTTATTGTTGATCTGCATCCAGTTTATCCATCACAGATTTCTTGTTGATTTGATTTGTCTCCTATTCATCTGTCACAGATTTTGTTGTTGATTTGTCTTTCTTTCACCTGCCACAAATTTTGCTGTTGCTCAGTTTCCCATTCACCTGTCATGGATTTTGTTGTTGATCTGTGTCCAGATTCACCTGTCACAGATTTTATTTATGTCTACTATTAATTAACCTTTAAAGCCTCAATGCTGCCATTACATGCAGAAAGACATATTTGCCAAATAATATGAACATGAATCTTGAAATAAACTTGTCCTAAACATTGTTGGGGGCCATTAAAACTAGACAATATTGACATTTCATCATGTTATGATCTGTGTAAATCCTGATCCATGTAAATCTTGATCCGTGTAAATCCAGCCTGCACAGTTCCATATCTGTCATTAGATAATACACACCAACAAATCTGGGTCAGTGCAATTTGTTAAAAGTAATCAGTAGAACGAATGACATATACTGTCATCAGCCAGCATGTTATGCAACAGCAGTGAGGGCCTATGCTATTGTGAACTAAACTTACAAATGAGTATATATGGTACTGACTTTTCATTCCATCATTACATAGATTGTCTCTTTTTTTTCAGCTGACATACACACCCAATACGATAGATACAACAAGCATTGACTGTTTCAATATAATTCCTATTGGCACAGTGAGCAAGAGTGTTGTCAAGTGTATAGGAAGTTCAAAAGGTAAGAAATTGACTCATATATATATATATATATATATATTACATTTTTTATATGAGGGGTTGGAAGGAGACTTACAGCATAATCTGTATCTGTGATAGGAATGGAAAAGAGGACACTTTAGGTCTGCTTTACATCTCTGATATGGCAGGAGTGGGGATGCAATTAAAACCAATCTTATATCTCTGATATGGAGTGGGATGGAGGAGACACATGTGTTGGTGGGCAGGGCACTTTACTCAGAGGGGAACTTGTGTTGGTGGGTAAGGCACTTTACTTGGATGGGACACTTGTGTTGGTGGGCAAGACACTTTATTCATGGGGACACTTGTGTTGGTGGGCAAGGCACTTTACTTGGATGGGACACTTGTGTTGGTGGGCAAGACACTTTATTCATGGGGACACTTGTGTTGGTGGGCAAGGCACTTTACTCGGGACAGTTGTGTTGTTGGGCAATGCACTTTACTTCAATTGTTTTGACTTTAAATGACTACTTGTGTCTCTGTGCTGCAAAGTTCCTGACCAAGAAAAATACTAAACTGTGCATGATTTAGTGATTTTGAATCACCTAGACCCTTTCCTATATATATATTTTTTTTTACATTATTTACTAAATGCTATATTTTACAAGCAAACATCATTAAGTTTTTGCATCCTTCTATTAGATGTGAAATCTACATGGATATACACAACATCAATATTGAATGACAGATCATTGATGTTAGATTGAAAGTCTTTGGTAATAAATGCAGTATCTAACATTATCTATCGGTATCTAATTATGTGTCCAGCTGAGTATTTGCTTCAATTTGAAAAAATTCTTTCAAAAGTTTGTATCGTTGAATGTTCCAATTTTACATTGAACAGGTCCCTCAGTACAGCTGAGTGCCAAAGTCATCAACTTCATGCAGATTGATGTGGGTGAAGTTGCAACAAGACCAGTGGATCTTGTGAATGATTCTGATGCTGATGCTGTTTATCAGGTAATAGCTAACTTATCCCACACCTGAGGAAGTTGACAGAGAATATAGAAATGTAATCCATAAATTTGCCCATCATTTCAATAATCTTATTTTTACAGAGAGTATATAGATATATATACAGTCGAATCCACTTAACTGCACATCGGTTAACTGCATACGGTGGATAACTGCACGTAGTCACGAAGGTCCCGTTTTTTCCCAATGCTTTTCAATGGGAACAAACTTCGGATAACTGCACTTCACTTAAATGCACAATCCGGATAATAGCACGATAAAATTCTGCCCATAGCACATTATTCAATACAATTTTACTCCGGTTAACTGCACAATGTATATTCATGATCAGTTATTGCCAGTCCACTGCTATAGCGCTTCAAATAAGTCGACAATTAAATTGTTAAATGCAACATTATAAATGATTGACGTGTAAAGGACACCTTAGGTGGTATATACATTTGTATCCGCACCCACTAGGGAGCAATAGTGCGGGAAAAATCATAGTACAGCATGGGAAACATAGCTCTAAACAGTTCGGGTTTGAATGATTTCAATCCAAAAAAATGGATGGTTGGAAAGATGGAAAATGCGCAACGGAATTCAATTTAAACGACAACACGGCGAAAGACAGTATGCAGACAACTTTGGAGCTGTACGCTTTTTCTGTCGGAGATGACCCATCAATGTCTGAAAGCAGTTTTCGAATAACAAGCGATCTATAGAATTTCTTGAAATTCGCTATAACTCTTTGATTCAGTGGTTGAATCAGTGAAATTGTGTTCGGAGAAAGGAAAACAAGCTTAACATTTAAGTAAAAGTTGAAAGAGTTGATTCTAATCATTGTTTAAATTTATTCTTCACATATATTCGTGCTGTGCTGATTTAAAGTTGTACTGTAAAGTACTTCGGTTAACTGCACTCTCCGGTTAATTGCACAGTCTCGTGATGGGCCCGAGTGTGTATATATATGTGTGTGTGTGTGTGTGTGTGTGTGTGTGTGTGTGTGTGTGTGTGTGTGTGTGTGTGTACACATTTCTGTCCCTCTATGTATTATATTTTATACGGATTGTAATATAATGTCTTTTTCAATGTTGTTGTACACAATCTAATATCTGTTTTGTATTGAGGTGTGAAATCATGCTATGAGATTTAGATTTGTTAATGTAGGTTTAAAAAATTTTCAGTCATATCGCTACAATATCTGCATTGTGACTGTTTAAGTTTATGGTGATGTCTAGCATGTGGGCATCATGCTGCAGATATGTAGCATAATGTCAAACCCATTCACATTATCCTGACACCAGTCCTAACACTAACTTCTTAATGCTGAGTGCCTAGCAAGACAAATGTTAGTACAATTTTTGTAAGTGTTTGGCATGACTTATCGAACCCACAAATCCTCTGCATCTGAAGTGGATGCTTTAAACACTAATCCACTGGAGCGGTTGTCAAGATATTGTAGCAGAATTAAATCTAGCAACATTATTACATTCTTGTATTTCCAAATTTCTAAAAGTTATAAGTTAGATCAACATAGTAAGCCTGTGTCAGCTACCATGATAAGTCAAAGAGCAAGGCATTTTATTCCTATTGCCTGGGCACTAAATAGCCCACTTATGTTGATGTGCCATAAATTACCAAGCCAAACCAAATAGTCCCTAAAGAAACTTATGTCTGCTTAACATATATGCGAATTCCAGAACTTATTAGTTATTAATATGGTGACATTTGTTGGCATACAGGCCAAATAATGTTACCTTCAGCAAATTATCACAGAGGTCATTTTATCCAGTAAAGACAAATGCATTTCATGATGGTTGGGATAAATCTATGAAGCATCTAAGAAGCATATTAATTATTCCTTAAGAAATTTTTGCTAGTACATGTATATGCATTATTGGATATCCCAAGAGATATCAGTTTTGATAATTTACTGTATTGAAATATCAGTTTTATTTTTTTTTTCATTCCAGATCTTTTTTGTTGGACAGCAATGACATTATAAGCAAAAAATATTCATCCACCATGTTGTCAGCAATGACATTATAAGCAAAAAATATTCATCCACCATGTTGTCAGCAATGACATTATAAGCAAAAAATATTCATCCACCATGTTGTCAGCTGCTTAGTCTAGTGAAAACATGTTGTCCTCTCATGCAAAAAAAGCAGGGTTGAATCCCAATAATATTTTTTTCTTCTCAGTGTACTATAAATGCTTTCTTACCTTGAATTTGGAAATATAATTATGTTACTACATGTACTGTTATTTTATGTGTATTTACACCAAACATGAGTGTTGCACTTTACTGTGTTTTTAATCCACATTGACACAAAGATAGATAATGTGTTGGCCAAAAAACAATCATCCAACATCCAGAGATTGGGAGTGTACTTTTTTTATTTTGCATTGTTAACATTAATTTTTCCTGCCCCAGCACACACATTTAAAATTCTGATATTTAGTTTATGCAGGTGTCAAAATAATCTACATGACTGTCTAATTGTCAGGTGTCAAAACAATCTACATGACTGTCTAATTGTCAGGTGTCAAAACAATCTACATGACTGTCTAATTGTTAGTTGATTCCAACAAAGAATCCTAGCCAAAATGATTCAAATATCCAGAGTATTTTTGTATAAATTTTGTATCCATTTGTAACCTTTTGTACGAAGATATGAAGTTTTTTTCCTGGATGTTGCCTACATGGGCTGTCAGAATAAAAAAGGAATTGCTTGCTTGTCCTTTTTAAGGGAATTTGGCTATAGTAACAATACTACAACTGATGTAGTATTAATACTACAAAGCTATCCCCCCAAACCCTTGTAGTAACATTACCCTATGTTCAGGCACTAATTTTATGATCTCCAAAACCTGATGTAGTAACAATACTACAACTGATGTAGTATTAATACTACAAAGCTATCCCCACCAAACCCATGTAGTAGCATTACCCTATGTTCAGGCACTAATTTTATGATCTCTAAAACCTGATGTAGTAACAATACTACAACTGATGTAGTATTAATACTACAAAGCTATCCCCCCAAACCCTTGTAGTAACATTACCCTATGTTCAGGCACTAATTTTATGATCTCCAAAACCTGATGTAGTAACAATACTACAAGTGATGTAGTATTAATACTACAAAGCTATCCCCACCAAACCCATGTAGTAACATTCCCCTATGTTCAGGCACTAATTTTATGATCTCTAAAACCTGATGTAGTAACAATACTACAACTGATGTAGTATTAATACTACAAAGCTATCCCCCCAAACCCTTGTAGTAACATTACCCTATGTTCAGGCACTAATTTTATGATCTCCAAAACCTGATGTAGTAACAATACTACAAGTGATGTAGTATTAATACTACAATACTATCCCCACCAAACCCATGTAGTAACATTCCCCTATGTTCAGGCACTAATTTTATGATCTCTAAAACCTGATGTAGTAACAATACTACAACTGATGTAGTATTAATACTACAAAGCTATCCCCCCAAACCCTTGTAGTAACATTACCCTATGTTCAGGCACTAATTTTATGATCTCCAAAACCTGATGTAGTAACAATACTACAACTGATGTAGTATTAATACTACAAAGCTATCCCCACCAAACCCATGTAGTAACATTACCCTATGTTCAGGCACTAATTTTATGATCTCTAAAACCTGATGTAGTAACAATACTACAATTGATGTAGTATTAATACTACAAAGCTATCCCCCAAACCCTTGTAGTAACATTACCCTATGTTCAGGCACTAATTTTATGATCTCTAAAACCTGATGTAGTAACAATACTACAATTGATGTAGTATTAATACTACAAAGCTATCCCCCCAAACCCTTGTAGTAACATTACCCTATGTTCAGGCACTAATTTTATGATCTCTAAAACCTGATGTAGTAACAATACTACAACTGATGTAGTATTAATACTACAAAGCTATCCCCCCAAACCCTTGTAGTAACATTACCCTATGTTCAGGCACTAATTTTATGATCCCCAAAACCTGATGTAGTAACAATACTACAACTGATGTAGTATTAATACTGAAAAGCTAACCCCCCAAACCCTGGTAGTAACATTACCCTATGTTCAGGCACTAATTTTATGATCTCTAAAACCTGATGTAGTAACAATCTTTTCTGTCATCAAAACATCTTTGGACACAAAAAGATTGTCTTTTATCCCCCACTTATTTTTCTGTGCCATTTGGCTATACTTCACTTCACTAAGGATGGAGTTTCAGAAATGCCCAGCCAACTGACTGACTCAAATGTCCAAGAAGGCTCTTAGCACTATTTTATCCTTCATTGAAGATTATTTAATTATCCTGAGGGTGGGAATAGTGCCGCGCACCCTGCAGGCGTTTATGTACTCATAGAGTACTATTTAATTGGGCTGTCACATCGGGGCAGTTATTGAACTGCCACTGTGTGAATGTAAGGCCATTTGGTGGGTAGGAATAGTACCAACACACACCCACCAATCAGGTATTCTGTGGTTGCCTAGCCATCTGCAATAGCAGTATAGAGAAGCGAGAGAAAAATAGTTTTACTCATATCGCCTGTGTCTGCGTAGTTTGGTCGTGCGAGCACGAGAAATTACTGCAGCAGGAAGCAAGGGAGCGCAAGGCCAAGCACGCTCATATATATCAAATTCAGTCCAGTTATATTAATGAACAGCCTAACAACCAATAATGTGTAAGCCACCTTAACCATATATCTGAATATCAGTTTGCCTTTTATGAGAAACCCAACTACTGGACTGGAGGACATGAAGGCTATCAGATTTCAGATTATCAATGTCAGTTTGTTTGAATACATTTGACTATAATTGCTACAAAGAGAAACCTGCTGATATGTGATTCTGCAGCTGTTCCTGTTCCATTACCCTATGTTCAGGCACTAATTTTATGATCTCTAAAACCTGATGTAGTAACAATACTACAACTGATGTAGTATTAATACTACAAAGCTATCCCCACCAAACCCATGTAGTAACATTACCCTATGTTCAGGCACTAATTTTATGATCTCTAAAACCTGATGTAGTAACAATACTACATGCTATCTTACAACAATTCCAAGTCCAAGAAATGCACAATATTCTGTCTATATCATGATTGACTAGGTATGTACATGTATTTATATAAGCGTATTGTAATATGGGAAAGTATGTATGTATGTATATATGTATGTATGCATCTATGTATGTATGTATGTCCATGGGTGTGTGCATGTGTGTGTGTGTGTATGTATGTATTTATGCATGCATGTATGTATGTATTTATGTATGTATGTATCCATGGGTGCATGCATGTGTGTGTGTGAATGTATGCATGCATGTATGTATGTATGTATGTATGTATGTATGTATGTATGTATGTATGTATGTATGTATGTATGTATGTATGTATGTATGTATGTAATTTCACCTAGTAAAACAAGCTCAGTTGACAGGGAATCAGACTAGTAATCCTAACATTCAAGCCTTGACAGGCTGGCTCAAACCAGCATTGAGCTAACTGCTTTGGTGTGTCCTTGGGAAAAGTATTTGGTCATAACGGTGCTGACAAAACCAACAAAAGCAAGAAACAAAAAGCAAATAGTAAAATCCGGCTCAACAATATAATAGCTAATGAAGCAGACTCTAAGAACAAATACTTACAATAACAAGGAAAACAAAATTAACCTCTTTATTTTTTAGCAACTCATTATAGTACCTACTTTTATATCATTTAAAAGAAAGTTATTTTTTGACATGCCCTGTATTATCACTTTGAACAGCATTTCATTGTCAAGATAACTTATATCTGAATTTGTTTTCTACTTCAAAATTCTTGTTCACAGTTGCATCTAGAGACTACTTTTCTAAAATATTTGCAATGGTTCTCTGGCTTATGTAAAGTAACAAATGGTTACATTAATTAATTTGTCACATTAGCATAAGTTATCAGCTGAGTGATATACCATACCTTTATTCCAATTCATTGTAATTAAAAAAACTGACCTTCTTCATTCTACATTCAGAGTGATGCTCTTTTCAAAAGGAGTGGGTTAAAATTAGAGGCAGCATTAGGTTCAGACACTAACTCTGTTCACCACTAACCCTTGGGAATTAGTTAATGAAGATAGCTTTGATATGCAGTTGTTAGGCTGAAAATTATTTCATCTGTTAGTACAAGTGTTCTATAGCTCTTCTTAATTACAGTCAATCACAATTATCTCTTATCTGTGTTACTAATCAGATTTGCTGGTCCTGGTTGTCCAATGATACATCAATCTGTTAATTATCAGAGCACCTGCCCAAGTTGCATGGTCTTCAAAGTATCAGAGCTTGTAGTTCAGAGTCAGCCTTTGTTTAGACAAATTCAAATTTGCATTATGTTTTGATCATAAATACATGTACATGTATATCCTATATAATTATGCAGTTTCACCATAACAGAACAAGATATATTGAGTTGTCTGCCATAAAATTAAAATCTTTGAACTCAATAGCTCTTGGCTAGTGTCTCAAGTTTGTGGGACCATCCTTTGTTATTTTTTTTTTTTGGTGGTATATCAGAATTGGGTGTCAGACTGAGTATTAAAAAAAACGTTGTTATTAAAACAGGTGAGATGGCAGTGATCCCTAACTGAGAGCGTTTGAGACTACTTGGCCGCTCAAAAACCCAGAGAGAGAGAGAGAGAGAGACAGAGACAGAGACCATTTAGTTAAGCAAAATGTTTATTTGGAAAATTGATAATGTTGTTTTTCTCAGGTTTTTGTTCCCAAAGTTTATTTTTACTGTTAAGAAAATACAGCACGTAATGTGTGTGTGTATGTCTGTGTGTGTTTTCAGTTAAATCTGAAGCATGTGTCACATATTATGATATTATATTTTCACTACTTGAATTTAAATTAGAATTACAATTAAGTTGAGGAGGGAGTGGGCATGTTGATACATGTATATGCTTTCAGAAAGTATATATACTTGCAATAATTGCAGCACTCCAAAATTTAGGTTTTGAATACATTTGCTATAAAAGTATTTTTTATACTACATTCATAAATAGTTTACTTGTTTTTAGAGACTAAAGAACAATTAATTACCCATGATGTTTCAGTTGAGGCAGAATGGCATTCTGGGTAATTGCTTTAATTTCCAATGTTGCTGATCTATTCTAATTTATATTGCTTTATTTGCACCTACTTAACATACACTTTGATTAATTTTATTGATTTAAATAAGTATCAGATATTTTTCAGATACAAAATATGAAGATTTTTTTTTAATGAGCAAACAATTTGTTAAAATGGTTTACACAGAATTCACTAATAAATGGTAATCGCTTCTCTTGTATTATGTTGAATGGATGTCATTAGTTTAATACAATGATGTGGTGGTATTGCATCCCTTGATTCTGCCACCAATTAATCACAAGTGACAGTTCTTGCCTGGTTTGCTGGAGTAGATTGCAGTCATCCTGAACCCATCTTGATGGGGTCATTCTCCAGCTAATTTTTAAAATCATAACATTTGGGGAAATCTCTACTAGTGTAGAGAAGATGGCAATAAAGATCTAACCATAATCAACAATTTCATGTGCATGACTCCCCTACACCTGTGTAAATGTGTACAATAAATAACAGAATGGAACTTACTATTTAGTAAAGGCACACAAGTAAATAAGGAGAAAAAGCTACCAGAACCATATTGCTTGAATTTATTTTAAGCCAGTATGTCAGGCATAACCTCTTACATATAGAACCATGTATAATATGATTATCATACCAAAATGAATTTTAAGCCCAAAAACATTCAGCCCTCACAAGTTTTGTGTACCCATTCCTCTCTCTCTCTCTCTCTCTCTCTCTCTCTCTCTCTCTCTCTCATATACTGATATATGCTCTAGTATAAACTATATGTGTAGTACTCAAAGCTATGATGCTGTCACTATTATTTTTTCACACTGTATGACATTTTCTGCATCAGTGTGCTTCCAGCAAACATGCTTGTAAGTATAACATCTTACTACAATAAACGATTTTGTATAGTAACAATATAGTACTTTTGATTGGTTCCATTTATTTATAGCATCTATATGTAGCAAACAGTATCTTTTCCTGTAAACAGTGCTGATGTTATAAACTATCATAAAAACTAGGTTTAAGATTCTGTCTTGTCAGTTTTGAAAAAAAATCATAGATCACCTCTCTATCCAGGTGTAAAAATTATATGAAAATATATACCAAGAAGGTCAATCTCATGATGGCTAATAACTATGTTTAAATATGTGGTCTTTCTGATGCATTGAACATTGAACAGAAACCTAATCTCAACGTCCTCTAATCTGTCAATTTTGAACCCAAATAAAATTCAATTCAAAATGTTTTGGTTCTTGTGGTGGCTACTTTATGCCATATTTATTAGTACTGTGTTGATTACCCGGAATGACTGCTGATCATTCCGATATTATTGGTAACCATTTACAAAAATTGGTAACCAGTTACCCCCAACCTTACTTCATAACACTTAAAACATATTTATCTAGCTGTACAAATTTTACATAAAAATTTAAAATTTGCATAAAATGTCTCACTAACAGTCTGGATTGCTTCAAAAGCAAGCTTTAAACATGAATTGAAGCAATCTAACTAATATATCTACCATGGATTTAGCCAAATGCTATATATGTCCCATTGTCTGTTTTTCTTAGATATGATACAGAGTAATATTAATACCATCTTTGCAGACATACTTTATGCAATAGTATGTAGTAATATATCTTAAGGTTTGTGTGTCTAAGTCATTTTAAAACTAGACATGCACAAGTTTTATAACTTGTCAGTTTTATAACTTTGCAGTGATTCTGGAAATCATATCATTGATACCGATTATTGCATGCAATGGTGGATAATATGGCAAACTAATTAAAAGTATTATACATGCCTGAATTTCATGCAAACACAAAAGGAAGCTACATCTGTGTCAGTAGAAGCAATATATATGTTTTACTTGATTTTAGAAATTGAATTTGCTGTAATTCTCACCAGTACACAGTAAATACATGCTTTGTAGACTGCAATTCACCATTGATTGTTTTCTCATGAATTATGGGCAACCAGTTTAGAATTTACTGCAATGTGACTTTTACTTTTGGTGCAATGTGACTCGCTCTTTACTGCAATGTGACTTTTGCTCTTAGTGCAGTGTGACTGTCATTCTTTACTGCAATGTGACTTTTGCTCTTGGTGCAATGTGACTGTCACTATTTACTGCAAAGTGACTGTTACTCTTGGTGCAATGTGACTGTCACTCTTTACTGCAATATGACTGTCACTCTTGGTGCAATGTGACTGTCACTCTTTACTGCAAAGTGACTGTTACTCTTGGTGCAATGTGACTCATTCTTTAATGCAATGTGATTGTCACTCTTGGTGCAATGTGACTTACTCTTTACTGCAATGTGACTCACTCTTGGTGCAATGTGACTCACTCTTTACTGCAATGTGACTGTCACTCTTGGTGCAATGTGACTGTCACTCTTTTCTGCAAAGTGACTGTTACTCTTGGTGCAATGTGACTCACTCTTTACTGCAAAATGACTGTTACTCTTGGTTCAGTGTGACTGTCACTCTTGGTGCAATGTGACTGTCACTCTTTACTGCAATGTGACTATCACTCTTGGTGCAGTGTGACTGTCACTCTTGGTACAATGTGACTGTCACTTTTGGCAGATACACATTCCTGGTCATAAATTTACTTAAAAT
This sequence comes from Unio pictorum, assembly GCA_030141615.1. Lineage (NCBI taxonomy): Eukaryota > Metazoa > Mollusca > Bivalvia > Unionida > Unionidae > Unio > Unio pictorum. The sequence continues at coordinate 295,344 of JARLTB010000176.1, read as the reverse complement.
AGCTATCATTTATATATGAAAATTACAAAATTCATTGAATGTATGCTCTGTGAAACATTCTTGAATAAAAACGAAAAGAAAAACTGAAACAAGAAAATCAGTGGCAATATCACATATTCATAGCTCCATATCTTCTAAGGAAAACCATCTTTATTATGCTTTAAATAGATTTGTATATCTGTATATTAATACAGAAATCATTGTGTCCATTAAATCCTAAGTTCATCAAACTGAGACTGAATTTCAGCCAAAACTTGATAAAATATAACCATTGTGTACACTTTTCCAAGGACAATCAAGTTTTAAACTTCCTTGCAGGTTTTATCAGGAATATATTGAATATGTTCGTACTATGAGGAATCACTAACAAAAATAACACCCAAATGAGCATATTTAGTAATTCTTTGCATGTTTGTTTCAGCCATGTATTAATATTTGATTAGTTTGAGTACCCATTTCATGATATTGTATTGGATTTAATTCAGTCTTCTATGAATTCAATGTGACCAACTAAATTTGGGACCATTTCTATATCCTTACACATTAGCTGAGTTTAGGTTTCAAAACAGTGATTTTCTTTTATTTAGGAAGGAGAAAATTTTCAGATAAAATCGACTGAAATGAAATGGCTAAGTATAGTGGATTGGCCTATCTCTATACTAAATTAAAGTTGCTCCTAAACAGCTGTTATAATTGGGTGATCTTTATATTCCTGCAGCTACTACCTTCTTACCTGTATTGTTTAGTTCTATCTATGAACATTCAAGGTCAGAAATGTCCAAGTCACACTGTAGAACAGTATGAATGTTTTTTTTAATACTTGATTCACACTCAAGTGTAACCTTTCCTTCCTGTATTTCATCATTTAGAATACTATGCTTAAGCCACATCTCAGCAAAAATCACTACATTAGTCATAAAAAAGAAAATGTGTGTTTCTGGTCGGCCGACAATCTGTTTTTTGTTGCTGACCCTAGCACTCCCACACCCGCAGATTAAGAAAAAGAAATTAATTATTTTATAATCCCAAAATTTATTTGTGCATCTAACTGAGCTGGTTAGCAAAGTATTTGAAGTGTTGAAGTGCTTAGTAGTCATTATATATACTAGTCATTTTAATATATATATATATATATATATATATATATATATATATATATATATATATATATATATATATATATATATATATATATATATATATAAAAACAGTGCAATAGTAAATATACTTTTTGGGCCTCAGACATTTCCCAGTATCAATTTTCTTGTGCTTTTTATGGGACTTTCAACACATTATTGGCTAAATAATGCTGAGGAAATTGGAGCTAAGTAATTTTCCCAAGGACACACCAAGACAGGTAACCCAGGCTGGCACAGGCCGGTATCAAACCTGAATATCTTGGATTATAGTCCTACACTATGCCAACTAAGCTTTCTCTGTGTATCAAATCACTGTTATGTCATAGACTGTGTACATTAAAGTACATAATATTAAAATAATTTCAACATGTTTGCAAATTGGGCTTAGGATATATCCATGTTAGCAAAAATAGGATCCTAATAAAAATACATTAATATGACAATAAAAAGGAAACATTACTGGTAAAGAATGACTTAAGTAAAAATAAGTTTATGTGCATCAGATCAAATAACCAAATAAATAGTAGGTAACTTTTGGCATTATAATGTTCTGATCATGTGTTGTATGCATCAGTGAAGGTTGATTTGCACAAATGTGATACAACTTTAAATGCAAACAATTCTAACAGAACAATTTTGGAAAACAGAAATATTATTTATGTTGAGAAATTGCACTTATTTCATGTTAACATTTTTTATGACACGACTGCCATAGTAGAATGGGACATTTTTTTTATTATTCCTTAAACATAGGCAGCAGTGGGTAAGGGAACCATCTGACTGACTACCTCATAATTCATTATAAGCAAATTACTTTATAGGGAATATTGGTTAACACTACTATTTAGCATTATATTCTAAGCCCAATGCAGAACTTAATATTGGCTACTTTACAGAGAGAAAAAGAAAGAGGGAGACAAATATGTCAGCAGTCTCTTAAGGAGAGAGAGTGCAAATAAAAGAATAGAGTGCGAGTAGAAAAAAGAACATATATTTATTGTAAGCATTTTTTTACATGTACACATATTTAGTATACACACATATATATAAACACAAATACTTAGACATATACACATATATGCATGTTATCACTAGATTCAACATTTGCTTGTTATTACAAGTTTTATACTGTTGTCAATATTTGCATTTTGTTACTATTTTAAATGATTATTTTCTCTTATTACCAATCTCCTATGAGACAAATAGCACTTTAAAAATTGACTGCATTATTACCTTTGAAATTACTCTACTGATGTGTATATACAACTGCTACATGTTTCTTTTCCTTTCAACAAAAGCATTAAATAAACATGGCAATACCGACAACTGTAAAAGTAATTATTTAACTTCGCTAAATTTGCTTTCATAATTAAGCTGACATATCATCTGACTCTATAGAGAATGTAACACATGTACCTACATACATAAAATAAGATGTATTCCAATCTAAATGATATTCTTCACAGTACCTTATTGTACTTCCAGTTATATTTTATATAATAAAGACTTTATTTAGAGAAGGTAACTCAGTTAGGTACAGAACTAATCTATCTTGAGGCCTTCTATCTGCTATGTACAATATATACAGTATATACAACATGATGTGAAAAGTCTGGCTTGACACTAAATAATTAAGTAATTGTAAAATTCAAGGTATCAAGCCCGGAACACATGCACAGGCATCTGTGTAAACATAAACATATATAAAACATAAAATATCATCCTGCATTGAAAAACTCAGCTATGAAAATGATGCAAAATTACAGAAAAGCAGGCAGTATATTTTTTGGTACTAGAACTGTAATTTTTTTTAAAGATTTCATCCATTTAAGACATTGATTATGAAAAGAAGAAATGCTAGGAGCTAGCCTTATGTCACTGGGAATGTTGTTCTATACCAGTGGACCAGTATATTGTAAACTTTTTTTTAAACAATTCCTTCTTTGGCCTTGGTATAATGTAATTTTTTGTTCTTATGGAGCTTAAATTTGGAGTACCATCAGCATCTCTTTTGGTGAAAGATATTGCTTAGATAGACAGGAATGGCTTTTCTGAAGACTTTATACATCAATTTGGCCTTTCTAAAAAATATTCTTTCATGTATTTTCAAAAACTTTATATTATTTTATTGCATCCTGAAAATTGTCTATACATTGATCTAGAACTAAATGGCAAGCCCTATTAAAAGTGCTGTTATGTTTGAATTAGAGGTATTACCCCAAATTACATTACAATAGTCCAGATATGGCTGAATATAAATTTTATAAAAGATGACCCTATATTGAAGAGGAATGTATGTTTTGATTTTCCTCAGTAGCCAAAGATAAGAATTACCCTTTTTGAAATGTGTTTAATGTGAATAGACCAAGTAAGATTGTTACCTATGAATACACCAAGAATTCTATTTTGATAGGTCATATTTAGTCTCACATTGTCAAATAGAACCTGGTTTGTCACTATCTAGCTTGCTCGGTTTTGTTGTGTTGTAACTAGTAGGGCTTTTGTTTTTCTGTATTCATGATCATACTATTTTCCTTGCACCATACCTGAAGTCTGTTGAGAGCATCTTGTAAGTTATTTTCAAGTACTGTTTTGGTTTTACCAGTCTCAGACAGTGTAGTATCATCTGCATAGAGGTCAATGGAAGAACTTGAAGTTCCAATCTTAAGAGGTAAATCGTTGATAAATAGAATGAATAAGAGAGGTCCAATGATAGAGCCTTGTGGTACTCCACATATAATATTTTTAACTTTCAGAAAGTTGTTCATTTAAAAAAGATATTCTGCACTCTATCGGTTAAGTAAGAAGTAAACCAGTTTAGGTAGTTTTTTACTGCATTGATTATATAAATACACAGTTTTTTTTCACTATTTATACAGAGTCCTAAAAATTTACAATATTAGCAGATAACATCTAGTGTTCACTTAAAGGATTTCTTAAAGTCATCCAGGGTAAGAGTGGTGTCATCTGCATACTGTGAAACTATATTGTTATTTGTTTATAAGTGTATATCTGTGATTCTGAGCTGAAATATTTTAAAACTATCTTGTTGCCATTTGCATCTGCTTTTACTCTGTGTATTGCAAACTGAAAGTTATTGTTCAGTAAAAAAAATTATTCAAATTATTCCCCTGAATTGGATGCAACAGAATTGAAGATACATTCATAACCCCAACATGATCTAATATATGTCTCCCATTGTTTTATAATATGCGAATCTTGCAATAGATATATTAAGTATTAGCTTATTTTTCTTGCCATCCCTTCTTTTAACTGAGTTCCCCAAACCCATGAAGGCATTTCTCAAGAATTCATCCATTTTCCATATTTTAAAATCAATGATATTTGACATTGCTAAGCACTTTACTTCTAGTACTTGCAGAAACATTCTTCTCCAAAACTGCAATAGTGAACATTTGATTTGTTATTCTTTGGTTACATATAAAACAAAGATTCATACTGTCAATAAGATAATGAGAAAAGAGGAAAGAGAAGAAGTAAACAAAGTGACAGGTGATATCTAAAACACAAATTGTCAATGTTGTTAAGAGAACTATCTTAAATGTTGCAGAAATATTTTTAAAATGGTAAAACCAATGCCCTGTAATTCAATAAGAGTATTGTTGTGACTATTGTTTTGTCACTTATCTTTTAACTTTGCTTTTTATTTTTACTTTTTATCTAAATTATCTACAGCAATCAAAATGATGCAGCCTGTGTAGTCTGCTTCATTGCTGTTCATATGGTATTAGCTTTGCTTTAGGCTTTCCAATGGATACCCTTCACCAACCCCAACACCACCCACAAGATATTGTAGATGGCAAATTTCTTAACTTAAGGCTATGGCATGACTTTTGTTTAGATATTATAATTAAAGATATGGATATATTTGTTAATTAGGTCTTTTAGGTTTGTATTATTCCTGAAATTGATGTGAGGCATGTACACCTCATATAATCTCTGCACAGTATGTAGCCAATGAAATACCAATAGTCCGCTAGGAAGCAGAGCTAGCTAGTTATAGCAACATACATGTTGGTTCAAGGCAAGTAGAATATCTCAAAACTGCATGGATGACAAATATTTTGACTTACATCTAGCTATTAAGTAGACAATGTTTTGCGCATTATTACCCAGGGAATGGGCTAGTGTTTGCACTGTGAGCATCATGTGCTCTCAAAAATGGCAGGCCTTCGAACATGAAAAATGCATGTAAAAATTTGGGGGTGGGGTGCAACAACTTTTTATTCTGTGAACTTCCATTGACTGATTAGGCCAAGTGAGTGATATTCTTATGTTTTGCTTTATTAAGCCTATCCAAAATCATGGACCTTTTTGACCTCGTGTATTGTTTATTGTTTAAAAATTTTATTTGACAGATGTATGCAACATTAAATTTGATCATACAAACTGTCCCTTGCACCCTAAGACCAGTTTTCGTACTATATGATCCACATCAAAGATGTGAATTTTAGATGCTCTCCAACCCGGCAGTAAGCCTTTAGATGATTTGGTTTTCTAACTCTCCTTTTAAGTACACAAGCTAGAACTCCAGTTATACTAAATAATAATTGCTAAAAATAGGTAATTTGGAAACATCCTTTACAGTTTTGCATGGTTACCAATAGTTATCTTCCTTGTCAAGATAGAAAGAAGGCTAAATGTGCAAGTGTGTGTGATTTGGATTTTTAACATAGTTTTAAAAAAATTCAGTAATATCGCTATGATGTCTGAAGTGTAGCAGTTTATAGTGATGTATAGCACTGGGGTATCAAGCCGCAGACATGTAGCTTGATGTCCCACCCAGTCACATGATCCTGACAATAGGCTGACCAATCCTAACACTAACCTCATAATGCAGAGTGTGAGATAGCTGTTAGTACCATTGTTAGAAGTGTTTGGTATGACTTGGCCAGGGTTCAAACCCGCAACCTCATTCATCCGAGGTGGATGCTCTAACCACTAGTGGTTAGATATGAAAAAAGTTATTTTACAAACAATTTAATTAAGTTAAATATCGAACATAAGACGAACATTGTAGGAAAGGAACACTTCCAAATATTAAATTTTAAAAAAAGTTATATTTATAAGTTTTGCTTACATACTTGGTCAGTGGTCTTTTAGTATTGAGAGGTTTGATCTCATCCAGAATCTGAGGTTTTTCATTATTCATTTTTCCCAATATTCTTCTATTACAAAAACAACAGTTTCGAAAGATTCATGTTTTACTTTTACCATGAAGTCATGTGTTGCTTTCATTATATCTTCCTTTATCACATAGTTTAAGTCCTTAAAAATCTTCCTTGTGCATTTTTAAAAAAAATTTTGCTTGTGTCCTTCAGGAAATTTATGTTCTTATATCCATATATCAGTATGCCCATTCCAAATCCACTTTAGTGTGATGGCAAAAAAAATTTCAACTAAGAATCATAAAATTATATACATAAATAAATTATTTAGATCACCAGGATATTACAGCAGTCTTTGAAATGCTTTCATACCTTCTTTTAACTTTTTGGAGGGGCCCCGAGTGGCCGAGTGGTCTAATGCGCTCTCCGTTGCCATCTCATCTCTGTCTGCACGGGTTCGAGTCTAGGATTCGGCCAATGGGGGTATGTTAGAAAGCTTGCAAGTAGCTTATCATGGGTCGGTGGTTCTCCCCAGGGTTTTCCCAGGTTATTCGTCCACCATTAATACTGGCCTCCATGCATAGCCTATCATGTGCTGAAAAATGGTGTTAAACCCCACAATAACAACAACTTTTTGGATGTTGATCTTTCGATTACAAAAATTCTTACCTCAATTAGCAGTCACCTCCTAACATTTTCACATGATTAGCTTATTCTTAAATAAATATAAACTCATCATTGGCAGCAAATTGTTCAACAACAGTTATCAAAAGGGATTATTATTATTATTATTATTATTATTATTATTATTATTATTATGATGTCATCTATGTGCAACAAATTGTTTTCCAGCAGTAACAACATAGACACTTCTAAGCCATCATGGTCAGATAATGCTATTGTGTTTCAATATATTTAGATAATTATATCTGTAGAAGGGAGCAAATGGATTAGTGTATTTCAGATTAAAGATGAAGAGCATACACCAAGCTATCACTGTAAACATCTGATCCATGCACTCTCCTTACTGAGGAATTTGCTAATTGTGAGCCCATACTTGTTAGCAAGCTGGTGATGGTAGTAAAACACAGTTAGATGCACAGCAGGTGTTAACAACCAATTAGGCCTTTATAAATTCTTAAATATCTGACCAAACAAATAATGTAAACAGAAGAGAGAGAGAGAGAGAGAGAGAGAGAGAGAGAGAGAGAGAGAGAGAGAGAGAGAGAGAGAGAGAGAGAGAGAGAGAGAAGGGTTGTAGATATTTTTATTTCCTACAGGGTAATTTGCATAACAGAAGGGCAGGCTAGGTTAGCAATTTTTTTTTGGGGGGGGGGGGCAGTGGTCACAAAAACATCACTAGTTCCCCAGCAGGAGTGTGTGAAAAACCACTCTAGTTGAAATATATTTCTTAATTATGAGAGAGAGAGAGAGAGAGAGAGAGAGAGAGAGAGAGAGAGAGAGAGAGAGAGAGAGAGAGAGAGATTCATTAAGATGTAAAACCAAGAGTAGTTTCTGATTGAATAAATATAACTATGTCCAGACTTGGAAATGTTACTGTTTTACCCCAAAACACAGAAAGTAAATCTACTTGTTCCCTTGAGTATTTTGATGAAAATTTAGGGATTATACGATCCTAGATACATGGATGGGTTGATTTATTATTAATATTGCACATGTCCTCCAAACTGTTCAAGTCTCTAGGCTTAGAAGTTTAGGATATTATTGGAGATGGTCTACATATGTGTATAATAGTTTTATAAACCAACCCCGACTATTAGAGCTTGATATTGAGCTTGGAAGCTGTTTCAAAAAAAAAAGTAAAATTAAATTAAGCTCAATTAGATCTAAGAGCACCCACATGAATTTGCGCAAATCTGAAGAGTGGCTTATCTCATCAGTTACAATTATTAGCAAATTAAACTCATACATACATACATACATACATACATACATACATACATACATACATACATACATTTTGCTATGTATATCTGATTTAATATATATTTTAATTTAATTGTTTGTTTGTCAGTTTTCAATTTTTTAATCTGTTACATGCTATTATAATTACAATTTTTTAATCTGTTACACGCTCCGGTGGCCTAGTGGTTAGAGCGTCCGCCGCGGAAGCGGGAGGTCGTGGGTTCGATACTTGGCCGAGTCATACCAAAGACTTACAAAAAATGGTACTAACAGCTGCCTCGCTTGACGCTCAGCATTAAGAGGTTAGTGTTAGGACTGGTCGGCCTGGTGTCAGGATAATGTGACTGGGTGGGACATCATGCTACATGTCTGCAGCATGATGCCTCAGTGCTAGACATCACTATAAACTGCCTCACAGCAGACATCGTAGCGATATGACTGAAAAATTGTTAAAGCTACGTTAAAATCTTAATCAAACAAATTATAATATAAATTTATTCACTGGAGATGATATTATTCCAGAAAATCGGTTGACCTGAATCATTCTTTTTGTAAACACCAGGTGTAGGCCTGGATCCTGACCTTGATTCAAAATTGGTAGCAGCCACGTAAATAAGTTCTATTTTTATTTTAAAATGATTGGTTGTTGTGAAGGTCATGATGGGACTACATGATTTAAGATGTAAACAATTTTTTTTATTCTTGGAGTAAAATCATTCGTCTAATCAAGGCCATATTCTGTGTACATGTTTTATATGTAAACACGATCACGTGTCCTCCCTCTTCTGATTTCGCAACTTTGGTGATTTTCAAAACTGCATCTTAGAATACGATATAACCTTTGTTTTAGAGAAATATTCTCAGTTTCTGGCTTTTACACTTGGAATCAAGTTGTTTTCTTTTGTTTTAGCCAGATTTTGACTTATAATTATCTTCAGATCATTTGGATTTCAAAAGGATTAATTCTTTTTCTCTGGAAATATTTGAAGAGTTCTCATATAGAATTTTTGGAAAGACATTGCTTACAAATTTTATTCGGATTTCAAACACCGGAACTGTAAATGACCACACTGTACAGACTACAGCATATGTCATCGTCATCCATCATGGATTTTCCATCAGGACTCGAACTTGAATTCATTAGAACATTTTGTTATTAGGACTTTTGTAATTTAATTGATGGAATATTCTTGGATTATTTTTGGATTTGATTCTTGAAACTGTAAGTTCTTATTTTTTCATTTTTACAGAATTTTTCCACGGATATAAATTATTTCTTAAATTATACAAAGCTTTTTGTTTTCACTTTTTCTGTGTTACTGTTTATTCGAGCCTAAACATGTAACAATACATACATACATACATACATACATACATACATACATACATACATACATACATACATACTCAAAGTTCTTGTCCATATGATGTAATCATTATTCTGTAGGACAAAAATGCAAGCCTATTTCTGTCTACATCCATTGTAATAAGTATACCACCTTTAAATATACTTTAATCAGAATGCATGCAAGGAAATTGATTGTTTCAAGAATGAAGGAAAGCATAATATCCCCCACCCACTTGTATTATGGAGAAACCTGGGGTTTGGTAAAGTTATTTTATAATTACTTCAAATAGAGGGACAAATCCCTTGTGTGAAAAGATCAAAGTTGACAGCTGTTGATAGCAGTTGCAGAGAATGGCAGTGCAGTTCTTTTGACTGACATAGCAAGAGCAGGGGAGGGGGGGGGGGTTGTTGGACTATAATTGTAAAATTTGCTAGTGTCTGAGATCTGATGGTTGGAGTATCAAACTAAATATCAGCACCTGTTGGGCATTGAATAGGATCCCAATGGCTCTCTAATTAATGTAGAAATGTTTTGACTGGAGAGAGTCCAATCACTAACATTAGCTATGCTAGATGTTGTTCATGTAATGGGAATGCTTTGTATTATAACTGTTAATATCTAGCAGTAAAAGTAAACATATGGCTTATTAGAGGTGATAGTATTATAAGCTGCCTGAAGTATATCCTTGAATGAATTGCCATATAAAGCTGAAATGGCCAGTGAAACAGACTTTGCCTTTGATGAACTTGGCAATTCTATGGAAAAAAATTATGATAATGCTTTAGGAACCTCATTAATGGACAATAATTTATGGCAGGATAATGATATATCCAAAAGTATTGAAGTTCTGGGTACATCACTTATTGACAAATTGGGAAGTTCTTTGAAAGAAGATCAGTCAAAAAGTCACGATGCTTCAGATATATCAGTTGCAGAGGAAGCCATCACTTTTCAAGATGATAACATGACAAAGAAAGATGATGTTGATGCATTTGGATCATCAATAATGTCTACAAAACCAGCAGATTCAAACAGTTGCTTCCAGGATAGCCAGATGGAAAACCCATCATTTACTGAAAGGACCAAGGTATGTAGCATCTTAAATGTTATACCACAAAATATTTATAAACCTTAAAATAAATGCAATGTATTTGTGGATTCTATATTTTCTGCTTGTAATTAATTGTAATATCTACCATTTTTTTCTCAGATGTAGGAGTTAGCAATTACATTATTTTATATGATTCTTCAATATCCTACTTCTCGTTAAAAACACAAGTGGAGAAAAGGTAAAAAGAAGATTGTGACAAGTATGCCCAGTTGTGAAACATGTATGTATATCTAGTAGAAGATGCACCAATATAAGTACAAAAGAAACGTAATAGATATGCCTAGAATATTAATATGAAAAATTAAGTAAAATAAATCTGAATGCTGATGGTAATATTATTGCTCCCCACCAACTACCATTTCAAATCAGAAGCAAACATAATTGAAACTACTTCCTAGAGATATGACCTAAGTAGCTTTTCTATGATTAAACATGTTAAATGTGTTTTATTTTAATAATATAAGCAAATATTGCAATATCTGTAGTAGTTAAGCTAAATATAATAACGGGAATTTTAAATTATTGAAGATCATTGATTCAGATATTGATAGTATATGGTTAGAATACTTGTATGAGATGCATTTGGTGGATCAAAGTAGTATTAACAAAATTTCCATGCTAGTGTCTGCAATGTTTTCAAATAAACTATTTTATCTTTTCAGAAAATTGATAAGGAAAACAGTGTATCAGTGGAGACAATGACTCTGTGTAGGCTATATGTTGAAAAGAGATCAATGGAAGAGCAGAACATAATTTATATGAAACTCAAACAATCTCCTAATGAAAGAATTTCCAAATATCTGCCTTATATGGAAGAACTACCAGAAATAACAGCAAGAGATGCTACTGACATTTTAATTCTATTAAATGAGAAAGAAATTGTGCCTTACATTAGTGTTGAAAATATCTATATTTTATGATGATTAAAATATTGTGTACAAGTACTTCAATATACTGAATATCTTGTATAAATAGTACCTTCAACAATTTCATCTAGACTATTATTACTGGCCATACTATTAAACCAGGCTTGGTGATGAGAGCTTCAGAACAATGCAGTCTCCTTGGAACAGCATTATTACAAAAGTAATCATCAAGTTTATCAATGTAGAAATGCAGCAAGTAGCATTATGGCATGGGTTTAAACTTCAGCTTTATAGTAATAATACCTACTAATGGTTTTGCAGATTAAAACATCGGTACTCAAGAATGACCTTACAAATATGGTGATATTACTGCAAGAGTTTTGATATAACAAAGTAGTAAAGAATTATTATCAAATAACATCATTGCAACAAGGCTGTCAGGAGTAACAATATAGTAATATTATCACATTAACTAAAAACATTAATGCATATCAGTAAACTTCATCTCTGTAGCAGTATTACTGTCTTTACCATATATGTTAGGACACCATATTTGTTGGGACACCATAAATTAATTTTTGAAGTAATTTCTTTGTGCACTGTATGTTCTGGAGCACATCGTGTTTTTTTAGTAGTAAGTTTTGGGACAACTTATAAATCATTCCAAAATTACATGTCGGAAAACACACTCCAACTTTAATGTTATTGTAAAAAATATACAACTGTGCAATTGAGATTAAACTCTCTAGTCCACCATCATTTCATCTACACAACCCTTCTCCTGTACATGTATGATCCATTATTTCGGTGCATGAATATTTGTTAACCTTTCTCATGTCGTGAATAATTATCGTTGAAGGCAACACATCTCTTGAAGTGGAAACTGTAAGGACCAAAATCAGATTTTTTTTATCAATCTGCACCAGTCATGCTAATTCTCACACATTTAACCCCCATTTTATCATCAGTCCATCAAGATCAAAGTGCACTAGAGTTTCATCAATGTTAATCTCCATATTGTCGGCAAATTATGTAGTATTGTTACTACATCAGTTGTAGTATTGTTACTACATCAGTTGTAGTATTGTTACTACATCAGTTGTAGTATTGTTACTACATCAGTTGTAGTATTGTTACTACATCAGTTGTAGTATTGTTACTACATCAGATTTTGGAGATCAAAAAATTATTGCCTGAACATAGGGTAATGTTACTACATGGGTTTGGGGGGATAGCTTTGTAGTATTAATACTACATCAGTTGTAGTATTGTTACTACATCAGATTTTGGAGATCAAAAAATTATTGCCTGAATATAGGGTAATGTTACTACATGGGTTTGGGGGGATAGCTTTGTAGTATTAATACTACATCAGTTGTAGTATTGTTACTACATCAGATTTTGGAGATCATAAAATTAGTGCCTGAACATAGGGTAATGTTACTACAAGGGTTTGGGGGGATAGCTTTGTAGTATTAATACTACATCAGTTGTAGTATTGTTACTACATCAGGTTTTAGAGATCATAAAATTAGTGCCTGAACATAGGGTAATGTTACTACAAGGGTTTGGGGGGATAGCTTTGTAGTATTAATACTACATCAGTTGTAGTATTGTTACTACATCAGGTTTTGGAGATCATAAAATTAGTGCCTGAACATAGGGTAATGTTACTACATGGGTTCTGGTGGAGATAGCTTTGTAGTATTAATACTACATTAGTTGTAGTATTGTTACTACATCAGGTTTTGGAGATCATAAAATTAGTGCCTGAACATAGGGTAATGTTACTACATGGGTTTGGGGGGATAGCTTTGTAGTATTAATACTACATCAGTTGTAGTATTGTTACTACATGAGGTTTTAGAGATCATAAAATTAGTGCCTGAACATAGGGTAATGTTACTACATGGGTTTGGTGGGGATAGCTTTGTAGTATTAATACTACATCAGGTTTTGGAGATCATAAAATTAGTGCCTGAACATAGGGTAATGTTACTACATGGGTTTGGGGGGATAGCTTTGTAGTATTAATACTACATCAATTCTAGTATTGTTACTATAGCCAAATTCCCTTAAAAAGGACAAGCAAGCAATTCCTTTTTTATTCTGACAGCCATTCTACATAAAAATCAGATTATTACTGATTATGTAAGAAATAAAATTTTTATCCTGGTTATTAATCCATAATCATGATTTATCCCCAATGTGTTAAAACAGTTTCAAAATGAAATTTGAGTAAATCTCACTTTTATAACTAATGGATGACTTTTTTTATTTTTTTAAGTTTCCTGTTCATTCCAGTAAGGGCATACATTCAATTGATGGGATACCATTATCTGTGGATAACAGTGTTGATGTAAATCATAAATTGAAAGATCCATTGAAAAATGATCAACATAATAAAGAAAATGTGATTCACTGCTTCCCACCCCCACCTCCAATTTGCCATGTTCTTGAATTTAATTACCAATCAAAATGTAATTTTCTGCAAATTAAGAAAAATATCAAAAAATAATGAATACACAGTGTTCCTTGACTATACCAACAATTTTACTTTCAGTTCATGATAGACTGTGAGGAAAGTGTGTTCAAATTTGAGAGGACATCGGGCCTACTGAAACCAAAATCCAAACAGACTGTCATACTAAAGTTTGTTCCCCAGCATCCCATCAACTATCATCGAAAGGTCACCTGTATGATCCACAACCAGGTAACTATTCAAAGAATGATAACAATAATAGAACATTCTGTTGTTACAATATCAGATTGATGGAACAAACATACCATTTGTATTTTGATATTTTACGATAAATTATTTTAGAAGTTGCTGCTACTGCAAACAACATGGACTATGATCTGATGCTGCATAATGCATTGATAGATCAGGGTTTGTCTTGATTGTTCTACTGATTACACCTAATGCAGATCTTATGGGGAAATATCTGATTACTCCTAATGCAGATCTTATGGGGAAATATCTGATTACTCCTAATGCAGATCTTATGGGGAAATATCTGATTACTTCTAATGCAGATCTTATGGGGAAATATCTGATTACTCCTAATGCAGATCTTATGGGGAAATATCTGATTACTCCTAATGCAGATCTTATGGGGAAATATCTGATTACTCCTAATGCAGATCTTATGGGGAAATATCTGATTACTCCTAATGCAGATCTTATGGGGAAATATCTGATTACTCCTAATGCAGATCTTATGGGGAAATATCTGATTACTCCTAATGCAGATCTTATGGGGAAATATCTGATTACACCTAATGCAGATCTTATGGGGAAATATCTGATTACTTCTAATGCAGATCTTATGGGGAAATATCTGATTACTCCTAATGCAGATCTTATGGGGAAATATCTGATTACTCCTAATGCAGATCTTATGGGGAAATATCTGATTACTCCTAATGCAGATCTTATGGGGAAACATCTGATTACTCCTAATGCAGATCTTATGGGGAAATATCTGATTACTTCTAATGCAGATCTTATGGGGAAATATCTGATTACTTCTAATGCAGATCTTATGGGGAAATATCTGATTACTTCTAGTGCAGATCTTATGGGGAAATATCTGATTACTCCTAATGCAGATCTTATGGGGAAACATCTGATTACTTCTAATGCAGATCTTATGGGGAAACATCTAATTACACCTAATGCAGATCTTATGGGGAAACATCTGATTACTTCTAATGCAGATCTTATGGGGAAATATCTGATTACTTCTAGTGCAGATCTTATGGGGAAACATCTGATTACTCCTAATGCAGATCTTATGGGGAAACATCTGATTACTTCTAATGCAGATCTTATGGGGAAATATCTGATTACTTCTAATGCAGATCTTATGGGGAAATATCTGATTACTCCTAATGCAGATCTTATGGGGAAATATCTGATTACTCCTAATGCAGATCTTATGGGGAAACATCTGATTACTCCTAATGCAGATCTTATGGGGAAATATCTGATTACTTCTAATGCAGATCTTATGGGGAAATATCTGATTACTCCTTATGCAGATCTTATGGGGAAATATCTGATTACTCCTAATGCAGATCTTATGGGGAAACATCTGATTACTCCTAATGCAGATCTTATGGGGAAACATCTGATTACTCCTAATGCAGATCTTATGGGGAAATATCTGATGTAAGAACTGTATCTGTACAGTTTACAACTGGACTCATCTTATGCATTTTGTCCCTTAATGCTAGCTGAGTTGAAAATATATTACTGGAGTTTATAAAATAAAATGTTGCAGATATTTATTTTGAAGAGCTCCGCTGAAATGATGAAATAAAGCTATTTTAACTATACAACTTTCATAACCATAATCAGATTTTTAAGTTCAAAATTTATTTATATTATTTGTTTGATGTTTTTTTAAAGGTCATAAATTTGTCAAGGCATTTGTGCCCACAAATTGATTCAACAAGCATGAAACTAGCACTTGCTTGATCTTTATTGGTTGTAATTGGTACAAACTTAACTGTACAGTAATTAACTAATTTGTTGTAATTGGTACAAACTTTACTGTACAGTAATTAACTAATTGCATAATTGATAGATTACAAGATTAAACCTAATTAAGGTATTTGCTAGTTTTGAATATTTGCTTGATCTTTTTTAGAGTAGTTCAAGCACTCATGTGTGCCAAAAATTATCACACCATTTGCAAGTTTCAGATGCGTGTAAGATTACTGATTGTTATATAATTCATTAAAAGTTAGTTTTCTGAAGAAAAAAACACATGAACTATATTTTTTAGGGTCCTCTGTTTTTGGATCTTGTTGGAACCTGTCATTCTGAGCTGATCAAGCCAGCCATACTACTAAGCAAACACCTTGAACGTTTCCATGTCCATGTGGAGCGAGGTTTTTCAGTTTTCCCACCGGAACAGTTGAATGAACTTAGGAAACAAGGGAGATTAGAAGTGGATGATTCAGGGGCACTTATGGCACCAGTTGTAAGTCACAGACATGTTTTTTTATAAGTCACAGACATATTTTTTTTATAAGTCACAGACATGTTTTTTTTGTCACAGACATGTTTTTTTTATAAGTCACAGACATGTTTTTTTATAAGTCACAGACATGTTTTTTTATAAGTCACAGACATGTTTTTTTTTTAAGTCACAGACATGTTTTTTTTTATAATTCAACAATTTTGCAACCTTCTCACATTAACAGCTGCAAAACAATCACACCATTATTGCTGTGAAAATAAAGGAGTGATATAATCTTTGTAAGTTGTCACTAGCTATCATTCCTTCATATCTACCACTGCATGTTTAATTTATTATGTAAGTTATGCAAGACATCAATGTCTGTTACAGCGAGGCTTTGATCATAAAAAAATCTCACGCAGAAGGTTACATCTTATGGGCTTTATTGGTATAAAACAAATTACTAGCTTGAAATGTTTTTTGCCACTGTATCTGTCAGTCTATTCATCTCTATAAACAAAGCGTAATTTGCAATCCATATTTCAACTATCATAATACACTTGTCAAATAAGACTTTTATACTTGGAATTTGTTGCATTTATTATTGCTTTTTTGTTAACATGGACACAAAATGTAACATATTATATAGATGAGAATGCTAAAGCAAAAAGTGCTTGCATAGTTACAAACATCCTAATGTGCCTCTATTTGCTGGATATGACTGAGGTATTTATAAAAGCATGTGGTGATGTGGGGACATGTCATCAATTCATGATTCTTAAATAAGATTAGATCAAATGACCTATGCCATACATTTATAGTTTAGATTCATAAATTATTCTATTAAAAACATAGAACTTTCTAATAACCTAATCAGATATTCATTTTTTTTCCAGATTGACCCTGAAGCAAAAGAGCCAGAATCTTTACCAGAACTCCCACCTATGGATGAATATTTTAATGATGGTTTTCACTCTGAAGTTATTGTAAGTTTATATGGAGCACACTGCTTTCAACCTTCCTGATAATTTGTATTGCATTGATTTTTGAATTTATTATGCATGTGACTTTCATGACCTGATCAATAGAACCACAAAGTTGAATGTTCTGCAAATCAGAGGAATTTATGGTCTTAGATGGTTATATGTTGCACCTTTACTTATGCCAGCAGAATAACTAAATCAAATATTTGCATTTAAAATAATCAGACATTTGCAAGAAATTGTTTAAAAAGTTCCAGAATAAAACCACTAAGAAAAAAGATAACAAAGGGATATATATATATATATATATATATCCCTCTCAGAGTTAAAGTTGATTTCATCCAGGCAGAATTTTCATTGTTTATGATAAGGTGGAATGAACATTTTTGTAGCTTAATGAACGACAATTACTTCTTCAAATATTTTACCTAATCACATTACCTTAAAAATCCAGCTCATATCCTCCAAAAACCAAGTTTTAGCTTTCAAAAGGCCAAGAGTTGTCTGCTCACATAATGAAGGTGACAGATAAGAGTGATCTCCCTTTCTATTTTTCTGACTATTTGAACATCAACTTTGTCATACAAGACACATGATGGCATTGTTTTAGGAAGAGCCCATCCATTATAGTGGAATGCTGACCTATGTCACTGTGTGACCTTTTCCTCTTATGGATCCAGGTTTGTCTTCAAGACTTTTCCTATTGCCAACAACCACTTAAGTAAATGTAAATCTTTCTCAGCATCAGGATGCAAGATGGAAGCATTAAGTTTTAAATGCTCTTCAGAACAGATTCTTTGCAATCAGTACAGATCTGCAAGATGTATTCCTCATTTTCCAATACACATATCCTCCAGGAAATTCTTGAAGTTTGCTTTAGGAATGCAGCACTCCTTATTGATCTCAATATGAGGCCCTAGGTCTACAACATTTTCTTCATGATCACTTTAGTCATGATGGCACTTTTATTCATTGCAAAGAATTGGTAATCAGTCATTTCTGGCAAAACCTTTCATATTATTAGATTCTTGATGTCAGGATGATCTGCAAACCCACTCAAGGCTTTGAAGTGGTAAATTAAACAAATTGAGCTTCTGTGAAAAGTGAGATCTGCTTTTTTATACCCTTGAATGATGGATTGCCTGATATCTTAGTTCAGGTTCTTTATTGCTGAATACTATGAATTATTGTCTCAGCATATATAGAACTAACTCAAGATCAAGTGAACTCTAGAGGATTCAGCAGTTACCATAAGAATTGCATTCAAACGCAGTTGTTCCTTGACAGATATTATGCAAACAAAGGGGTGGAGTGTGTAGATAGCCTTTTCTTGCTTTTATCTCTGAGTTGTTTTATTCAAAATTGCTCAGTTTGAATTGATGGAACCTATAGCTGCAGTTCAACTGGCTACCTGCTTATGCAGCTTCTGAATGATGTGGACTATCAGCTTCTCAATGATGTAGACTGTCAGCTTCTCATTGATGTGGACTATCAGCTTCTCAAGGATCTAGACTATCAGCTTCTCAGTGATGTGGACTATCAGCTTCTCAATGATGTAGACTATCAACTTCTCAGTGATGTGGGCTATCAGCTTCTTAATGATGTCAGCTATCAGCTTCTCAATGACATGGACTATCACCTTCACTGGATACATATTTTTCCATTCAGCTGCTGCATGAGCTTATATCAAGTAACTACTTCAGCCTGTGCATTTCTCTCAAGATCTGAAGCTGCCTCACATTCCATGGGGACCAGAAATGGGCCTAATCCAGGTAACAGGATGTAACGACCTCCACCTCTTACCTGTTCTACGAAAGTATTATGATTTGGTAATGTATATGAAGAGGAAATCATTTGGCAAGGGAGATATGTTTCTGTTTTAGGAATACCTATACCTCCATGCAGTTACATCTTATTGGCAGAGTCTTCATTTCAATCCAGTAGTAACTGGAGTATGGATGGATATGACACATGGGAGATCACTCTGGTCTATCTGCTATGTACATGGCAAACAACTTTTAGCTTTTTTTCATAAGGTAGTGGTCAAATTCCTATGGTATTAGGATTAGCTAAATATTATTGAAGAAACTCATTTTACTAAAATAAAATTGGATTTCTTATCTTTCCTTAGCTGTTCCGATTAAAACTTTGTATAGACCGAGCAATTCTAATTATAGATGTAATTTTTGTGTCAGTTAAAAAGTCATGATTCTAACTTCATATATCTTGTACAAGTAATAGTCTGATGATAAACAGAGGCTGGAGTAAAAGTATTTGACTTAATGGCTGTGTCAGATTAATTTGGTCAGATTCAAAATGAGTACCTTAAATATTAGTATGGTGTATTTCCTCATTACTTTAGCTTTTATTATGTTGTTTTTTAGAATTTCGTTCCACATGTTAGCCTAGACATCAGTGTGATTGACTTTGGAAACTGCCAGAATCTGAGAGTAATTGAAAATAAGGTACATAACCCCTTCTTTCTTTCTCATCTACTTTATTTTCTTTCACTTAAACAAATCTGATGCTCCATTTTAATAGTTTCTATAATGCTCATAAAAATAAAAACAAAAATAAACCAAGCCCTGATGAATTTTTTATTACAGTAACAGAGCTTACAATTTCATTTTATTGTTCTCTTTATGGTACAATGACTTTAGATCTATGCCATATCTTGTTATCAAGCATTATAAGTTGCTTGCGTTTGGGAAAAGAAATACACCTATTAATTTCAGGCTTATAGTTCAAAGGCATTGGTCACAGAGACTGAAAGAAGAAAAATGCATTTCATTATACTGAATAGCTTGAAAAAGTTTGTTAGGCTTTTGAAATGAGAAAGACATTGATTAAGGTGTGAAACTGTACAAGGTCAAGAACACAGTGATTCTAATTATAAGAAATGGTTTCTGCTTCATCTGCTTTGACCAAACTTTTTAGATGGCTTGTATTTGAGACAGGGAAGACACCAGTTCATTTTGGGATCAAACAATCAATGGGCAGTGTCACAGGACATGAAATGAAAAACAAACAATTCAGAAAACTACTCGGGTCCTTTAACAGATGCCATTAAAGGCTACGTAAATGATATTTCTGACAAGAAAGGCACTCGTCACAGGACATGAAACGAAAAACAAACAATTCAGAAAACTACTCGGGTCCTTTAACAGATGCCATTAAAGGCTACGTAAATGATATTTCTGACAAGAAAGGTACTTGTCAAATTTGTGGTCACTAACATGAAAGTTAAGGTCACCAAGACTGAGAGAAGAAGATGCCATTGCCCTGTCCAGATATTGTTGTGGCTTGCATTTCAAACAGGGAAGATGCCTGTTTATGTTGGATTTTAAAGGGCAAGTACCCAGCCAGTGAAAAAGAATTTTTCATAAAATAAGTATAATACAATTTTCCAAGTGATAGTTATTTAATCTGTTGTTTATTGTACTCTTTTTAGTCATCACGACTTAAGAATTGGAGGTTTGTATTAGTCAAGGAACACTCACTTGATGTGCCATTGAATGATTTCTTATGCCTTTAAAGATTAAACATTGGAAATCATTTTTATTATGAAAGTTTTATGCTGCTTTTATATTTTATCCTGATCTGGATTGTCATGTGTCCATTTTTTCATTTATCGAATGAAGTAGAGAAGCATTTAAAGTGATGATCACTAAATTAGGTTATACATTATAATATAGCAGTTAAGCAGTTCTTGCAATGTTACTTTTCAGCTTTTCAACTTGACCAATCACACAAAAGGAAAAGTTACAGTGCAGTGGATTGGAGGTAATGTGTTTAAACACTTGATGCTTTATAACCCAACTTTAAACTTGACTGCAAGAAATAAGTGCAAACACACCAGTAGTTTTAATCATACATTTTGCCTGAAGAGACCAGTATGCACAGATTTATTTATTAATAAACTACTATCACAGATTTAATTATTATATCTACCTTAATAAACCAGTATGCACAGATTTATTTATTAATAAACTAATATCACAGATTTAATTATTATATCTACCTTAAGAGACCAGTATGCACATATTTAGTTATGATATCTGTCTTAATAAACCAATATGCACAGATTTAGGTATAATATCTGCCTTACGTGACCAGTATGCAGAAAGATTTAGTTATTTATGTCTAACGATACCAGTATGCACAGATTTAGCTACCTTATCTGTTTTAAAAGACCAGTATGCACAGATATTGTTATCATTTCATTTTGAACAGATATAATTACCATTTTATTTCAGACCAGGACAGGCCCTTCTATGTCATGCCAGCAACAGCTGATATCCCTCCACTCAAGTCTTGTACATTCCATGTGACATTTAGACCTGTAAGTTGACAACATAATCATTCTCTCTTTATTTAGTGTTTTAGATGATAAAGTCTTGGATCCAGATGGAGGTTTATAGGCATGGGGACAAATTCAGCCTGAAATTGGCTCAGACTAGTCCCAGAATAAAGTTAAATACTTTTAAAAAACTCATAGAGTCATGTATTCCAAAGTTTAGCAGTTCAAATAAGGTAATCAAACATTTCCCAAATGGGTTCAGGTCCCATCCACAATTATCCTAGACTAATCCACGCAGTGACCATTAATCTTTTGAAATCAAATCATCATGAGATGTTTTTGTTTAAAAATATTATTATGAAACTTAAAAATTTATCCACTCAGAATTTGCCAGGTTCATGGGTACATAAAATCCTAAGTAGGAAATCTGATACTTCTTGATCCCAGGGGAAAATTTAAATAAGGGCAGACAGACATTGCCATGCATGGATATTCTAAGACATTAATGTCATGTTTGTTTTTTTTTGTTTGATTGATTTTTAATGGCGCCATTAATGTCAAGTACATTGTGTAGGCAGCTATTCTTGTACTATATATACTCGATTATAATTCGAGTCCAACTGCAGACTGCAAATACTTATATCTGCCATTGCATAATTTTTCAAGTGGAAGCAGATCATAGTCTATGTATTTTTTTCGAATTAAATTGAACCAACAGAAATGATCTGCCACCACAGTATGGGATAGAAAACCAGGGTCAATGTTGTTTACAGCTGGGCTAGATTTTGCAAGCATATATATGGATTTTAACAATTAAAGAAAATTTGCATTTTATGATGGAAGAGATTTTCAGTGATGTGTTCTGTTTGGCCTTAGCAATCATGCATGAAAATAATTCTTTGAGTGTGTGATATTAAAATGTAAAGCAACATTTATGGACTTTCCCAATGTATCCTGTAAAAATATTTTTTAAGAGTGTCAAATTACCTTTATCTACTTTCAATTAAAACACTTTAGTATTTAGTTTTGTGCCTACCATTACGATACATATTACAAATTTTCATAAATATTATTTTTCTCAAACAATCATGTACTTCGGGATCTCATTGTTTTATATTATGCATTTATTACATGTACATCTTTGTCTACATTTTTTTCCCAGAATGCACCAAACCAGTTTTACGGAGCAGAGTTGGAGTCGTTTGTTTGCTATAAGAGTCTACGGGATTACAAGCTGGTTGAAGATACAACTCATTGCCCACCCTGGTGTTTGACACTTACCTGTCTGGGTAAGAGATATTGTCAGTGAATTAATTTTATTCTGAATTCAGACACTGAATTTATTGTCTTATTGTTATGTATTCTGATTTAGCCCCATAGATTTTATACAGACTTTTCCAGTTTATGCCATTGTCAAGCAGTATTCATCATTGATAAGGACATGAATCATGACATCATAAAATCATGCATTTTTCATTATGACTTCATCTAGATTGTCAACATGCGCATGGAAATCATGAATGAAACTATTGGTTAGCTGGTTTTTAATGGTATATGAAACATATTTTTGTATACCCAGTTATGATGTCTTTAGTAATTGTATACTACTACATCTATTCTCATGAATACATGTTATGTCATCTTTTGCAATTGTATACTGTTACAAAATAGGGATCAAATACAATACATAGGAGCCGCAAGTTGAGTATCTAATAATAATTATTATAGTAATTTCACTTTGAATCCAGGTCATACCTTCATGCCCAACAATGAAACTTTCCTGCCCAGATTCACATTAGATTCTACACCCCTGGTCTTTACTGCTGTCAACACAAAAGAATCTGCCTACAGAACACTGTTGATGCGTAATACAGGGACAACACCAATACAGTTTGACATACAGAGGGATCCTGCTAAGTAAGTGGAATCTTTCTCAGCCAATTCTTTTAGGAGATTTATTAGAGAAACTCAAGTATAACTTATATATATATTTCTTGATTTTGAATTTAACTTTGAGGTATTTAGTTCAGTTCAAAATTTGAAGTTTTGTATAAAAAAGTTTCAAAAATCAGCTATCTTTGCTAATGCATTTGGTTATTTGTAGCTGAATAAAATCCATTGTCTGAGTCCAAAGCAGGATATTGATATATTAAAAATATCTAAACTAATCATTGTGTAAAGTTTCATAAATTTTAAGGTACTGCTCTAGTTTGAAGAGTTTCCTATTTACATTTAGCTAACTAAATCATATGACATTGTGTGCTGGTTTGCAATTTTGTGGCATGTCAGCACAATTAGGCTATTTAGTAAGTAAGATTCAAACCTGTACCACTTTGGTCTCAAGTCTGGTAGTCAGCCATGGAAGATTATTAGCACAATCAAACAAAACGCTTGATATTGACAGCCAGAATTCGGTTTTCATTAGTCTGTCTGATAAAGATAATTTGATTAAATTTTCATGCTTAAATGAATTTGCCATTTTTTATGGAGTACCAATTTTCAATTCAGTGAACAGTTATCCTGCTACAAAAGCAATGACCCTACTTTAAAAACAATTATCCTACAATAAAAGCAATGATCCTACTATCTTCGCATCAAGGAAGACAAATTAGATGTTTTTAAAACAATTATTTTTTGTATTTGTATGGATTGTTTATAAGATGTGTTTAGTCTTATTTAATACTTTTGAGATGTAGACTTCTCATTACAAGTCTTGTAAGCATGATTGTGCCCAAAACATACCTAACCATCAGCAAGTGGAATTTAATATGCATGTTTCTAGGTATATTTTATAAACATCCTCATAACATTTTGCACTTTTTATGTACACTACATTTGCCATACTATTTTTTCTCTGTAGCACCTATTTTGTCAAGCCTGCTAAAGCTTTACTGAAGGACTCCCACCAAATTTTTGTAGTGAAAGCAACTCCAGCAGAAGTCAAGACATACAAACAGAAAATGACCATTAAACTGAATGATAATGTAAAATACAACCAGGTAAGAAAAAATACCTTTTCTCTTTCTTGCACTATGTATAATATGCTCCTGTAGAATTTGGTTTTGTTGGTTTGAATGCCACTTTCTGCAAATTACTGACCAATACCAATCCAAGGAAATGGATGCAAAATGACTTTACCACGGACACACCCTGGCCGTCAAACTGTATTTGCCTGGGTGGGTTTTGAATCCATAGCCATCCTATAATGTCTTCATAAGACAAAGTTGCTCAGTATATGCTTGGATATAGGAGATGTTGTTTTCATGTTCATGCCAAATTCAATGAACGGAGCATGCCATGTTCATGTTGGTCCTCCTGGTTATTACATTACTTCTGTCATAATTTTGATTTTGGCTTTCGAAACACCCAATGGATAAAAGCAAATATCTGGTGTGAAACTTTACATTTTTTATTGGTCATTCATTTTTCTCTATTTTCTGGCAAACTCTAATGGGATTATGGCTCAAGTTTGGGTAGAGTTAATGGATTTTGCGTTGGAGAGTTAATTTTGTATCTTCAAAGTGGCTGTTGCTTGTAACTGGTATAGCACAAGAATTATTCAGCAAATTCTGATGCATTACAATTTGGAAGTTGTATCATCATCCTAGATATGTATCATATAAATAGATTTGTTCTTTATGGGTTTTCTCAACCATTCCGGTGGTCTAGTGGTTAGAGTGTCCTCTTCAGATGCAGGATGAATCTATTCATTTTTTCCTGATAGTAGACAGTTTGGACTCATACCTAATTACATATAAATTTTACAAATGTTATATATATGCCAAAAATTTTAAAGCAGGCTACCCATACATAAATATTGTATTTAACAGTATTATAATGATATTACAAAATGTAAAAATTCTGGTTAATTAGGACACATTGGGTCTCAGACTCTTTGGCCTAAATATATGCCTGGCCTAAATATATGCCTGGCCTAAATATATGCCTGGCCTAAATATATGCCTGGCCTAAATATATGCCTGGCCCAATTATGCAGAAAAGATTGTTATAATGAGGAATCACTGTGTAATGTACCCAAGTTTAAGGTGCGTCACATATACCAGTAATTTCTTCTCCCTTGAAATGTTATAATGAGGAATCACTGTATAAGGTACTCAAGTATAAGGCGCCTAACATATAACTAAATTTTTATTTTGTCATTTAATGGTGCTATTATGAAGGATTACTATAATCTACCAAGTATAAGGCGCCTCACATATACTAGTACATTTTTATTTTGTCCTTTAATGCCATTATAAGGGGAGATTACTGTATGTAAATGTAAGAAAAACAATATTTAACCAGAAACTTAATATGTAATGAGACTTTATAAATAATTGATGTAATTGTAGGAGCTGGAGATGTGGTGTTCAGCTGAAGCCCCTAATGTACTCCTAGAGACTGAGGGAGAGATGTACTTCAAACAGACCTGTGCCGGAACCTCCTCACAGAGAACATACACCATTAAAAATATCTCAAGAATACCACTAATGTATGCATGATTTCGTTACCAGCTGATATTAAAGAGTTATATCAATTTATATTGTTAGGTTTAAAGTTTCTTTTCAAAGAAACAGATTGTTGTAAAAATGAACAAAGTAGTTTTGTAAAACAAATTGTATTTGTTTACAATAAGTTTTTTTATAAATACATTTTTCATGCAACTGCAGGACTGGTAAATAAAACTAGGATGGTGTTGGATTTTTACTCACAGTGAACTTGATAAAACCTCATGATAATGCTGTTTTTAGATATGTTCACAAGATAAACAAAGAATCTATTTAAATATTCTCTGGTATTCTCTTTATGTGATATGATGAAATGTGACTTCATGAGAAATATGGCACCTTAACTTTACAAAATGAAACATAGAGCATATTTCATTATTATGCTTAAGATGTAGATATTAAATTTTGTGAATTGTGGTTAAAACATCTATGATTATGTATTCATTGTCAAATATTTTATTATAAAGGAATGAGCCAATGCTTGAAGCAATGCATTGATTCACACTTAAGTTAATGATTCCTGAATATATAACGCAGATTTTGAAAGCAACCTTTTGTGCATCAACTCAGTGTTCATTATTAAAAATTCAGTCTACATCAGTATAAAGGTATGTATTTTTATGCCGATGGTTTCACATTTCAGGTTTGAGTGGAAGCTAAAGTATGCAGACAACAAGCTGCTGAGAGTAGAGCCTAATTCTGGCATTATCCAACCTAATGAAAGTCTAGTAAGTTTGGCTGGCAGAACAGTAAATCAGGAACAGTTACTGTTAAATGTATTGAAAAACAGGAATTGAACTTTAGAATGATATTTTCACATATAAATGTTATAGTACATTGATTTTGCACAAAATTCATGTAGGCAAGAGTTCTTTTATAATTTACTAATGTAGAGAAAAATGTATGCAGCTTAAATAATTGGAAATTTTATAAATGTAACTCAAATAAAGCTTTACTTTCCAATACTAGTATGTTGGACATGTAAATCTAATAAAACTTTACAGCCCATTACTAGAATGATAATGATAATTCTATGAATTTCAAAGCTTTACAGTCCATTACTAGAATGATAGAAATGTAATTCTGTGAATTTCAAAGCTTTATAGTCCATTACTAGAATGATAGAAATGTAATTCTGTGAATTTCAAAGCTTTACAGTCCATTACTAGAATGATAGAAATGTAATTCTATGAATTTCAAAGCTTTACAGTCCATTACTAGAATGATAGAAATGTAATTCTATGAATTTCAAAGCTTTATAGTCCATTACTAGAATGATAGAAATGTAATTCTATGAATTTCAAAGCTTTACAGTCCATTACTAGAATGATAGAAATGTAATTCTATGAATTTCAAAGCTTTATAATCCATTACTAGAATGATAGAAATGTAATTCTGTGAATTTCAAAGCTTTACAGTCCATTACTAGAATGATAGAAATGTAATTCTGAAAAAGCTTTACAATCCATTACTAGAATGATAGAAATGTAATTCTATCAATTTCAAAGTTTTACAGTCCATTACTAGAATGATTGAAATGTAATTCTATGAATTTCAAAGCTTTATAATCCATTACTAGAATGATAGAAATGTAATTCTAAGAAAACTTTACAGTCCATTACTAGAATGATAGAAATGTAATTCTGAAAACGCTCTACAGTCCGTTACTAGAATGATAGAAATGTAAGTGTAATAAAGCATTATAGTCCATTATGATTATGATTCATTTAATTATATTTAAGCTTTTCTAATCTATTACTAGTACAGTGATCAATCTATATATTTCATCCCAAAAAGTCCCAGGAGTCTCATATGTTTAAACAATAAGTCAAATGTAATGAGTGATTCTGCTAATAAATGACATACACATTAAGATAAATTAAATTTATTTTTTTGTAATACAGAATTATTACAACAAGGTCATTATTAACTACAAGATCAACACCGTCATATTTTAGTTCATAAATTTGCCTGTCTTTCCTAGATCACCAGGTCTGTAATACTGATTTGTAATTAATGGCACAGTACATAGTTTTACAGCCATCAGATTGTTTTGAGTCTCAATATCAGCTTCTTTCTAGCTTTAACCAGGATTCTGTTCTGGGTAGAAACCAATGTTCACATCCAGCAGTATGTACTGCTGAAGTTAATGCAAGTGCTGCTAACTTGAGCAAGTTTGGAAAATCCTCTCTGTGGTGGCAGTCAATTAACTGCCACAGTTTACACATCATATTTTGTGGGTTCTTCTCAACCAGAACTCCCTTCTTAAGAAAAGTCCACTCTACTTTTGCCTTAACAGAGTTTTTTTTCATCCCTCCAGCTTTGTGATCCTTGTGACTGGCTTCAGCCAGGTAGGTAAGCAATCTATCAAGAAATCTCCATGCAACAGTAAGAGCACTAATTTAGTAAGACAACCACCTCACTAAATGGAGCTCTTTATATATGAGACATGGTTCATCTAAAACCTCCTGTATAGCATGTAGTTGAGCTTCTCGATGACTACTTCCCTTAAATTAGTAGAAAAGACAGAATACTTGCTGATGCTTTTTTAACAATTCTATTTTTTTATGAGGCCTGTGAGGTATACAGTGCCAACATGTGGGCAACACAGTGAATATTATGCATAAGAGAATTTCCCTTACTCAGTATTGAAGCTGCTCTTTTTTCTTTGCCCATCATAGTAGATGCTCCATCTGACCTCAAACACATTAGTTTTGCTACTGGAAAATCCATTTCTGACATTTTTTTCATAATGGATGCAGTGATTCCTTTCTCAGTGTCATCTAAGCATTCAACATTACACATGCATGTATAATGACACAGAAATTAATTATTCATTAAATGTCTGAGCATACATGACAAGCCTTTTCCTGTTGGAAATGTCAGTGCTCTCATCTGCAAGTAATGTTATCACAGGATATTTCTTAATTTTAACAGTTACAGCATTGCTAGCAAACTCTGCTAATGACTCCAGCAGCTCACTGGCAGATTCATAATTTATATTATTACAGCATTGCTAGCAAACTCCGCTAATGACTCCAGCAGCTCACTGGCAGATTCATAATTTATATTATTACAGCATTGTTAGCAAACTCCACTGGTGACTCAAGCAGCTCACTGGTAGTTAATGAAAATTCATAATTGATATTACTCTTTCTGAGAACATCAAGATTTTGAATTCTCAATTCATGTAAAAGATTCACAAAAGACTTAAGTTTGTTTAACAAGATTTTTTTTTAATAAATAGAAAATTGTTTCGGAATGGCAAAATTTGTAATTCATGTTCATTGTTGATGCACAAGTGATCAAATATGTGAGGAATATTCAAATTTTGTGGTATCATGAAAAGTGACTGTTTAACACATTAACCCCTGGAGGTTGTTGCTGTTTTCACATGAAATACGAGTAGGAAACACATTTGGGGGACTATTTCTGAATACATCGATTTCTGAACAATAATCCGTTAGACAAATGGCTACTCATGCTAAAGAAAATGTTTTTCATTGGTTTGCTGGCGCATGTCACAGCAGAAGGGCAAAAATCAGACTTCTTTTTTTTTTTTTTGCTTAACGGACCCATAATTTTTGTATGGAGAAGACTCTTTATTCAAAATGTCCACCTGATCCTACTTTTTTGCACAGGTTCACCTGTCTGTTTGCATGTCAGACCAGTCTGCCATAGATTTGAGTCAATAAAGTCTAAAATCTGGACACAAATTTGGAATCTGACCATGGGCGATTTTTGGGTGAAAAAAAAAACAGGTCCAAAAAATTTGGTTTTTCCCTCTATATTTTGTAATGCAACTAAAATGTCCACATTATTTGCTATCATTGTAGAGCTACATCTGTCTACCTTTCTATGATACCATCCACGTTAGTGTATCATGTACGACTTTAATGCTACAGACCTTGGAAGTCGGCTACTACCTCATGCCCCGTAAAGTCGTCGCTAGGGGTTAATGTGTTATGGGATGTCTTCATCTGCCATCCATTTAACAATCTTCAATAAGTCAGTTACAGCTTATCTTGAGCTGTCAAGACCTTTAAACTACATTTTTCAAAGTTATTGCATAATTCAGGGTCTATTAGACATAAGTTGTGGTCAGCAAAATCTGCATTCTAGTTAACATTGAATTTGGAGAATTTATGTTCCTGGTCATCTTGTTCATACCATTTACCTTTTCACTGTCTGCACTTATCTCACAATACATTAAGTCCAGTTTTTTTGCACAGCAAATGTCATATTACAGCCACAAGTATGTTTTTAGCTGCTTCGGATGAAGATGTCGAACTTTGGGTAATTTATGCATTATGCTGGCAGCTGAGAATATGTGTGCATCCTGAATATCAGATGAAGAAACCAAATGTGCTGATGAGTGGAGTTTGATTCATGAAACAAAATATCCAATGTCCTTTGCTT
Organism: Unio pictorum; assembly: GCA_030141615.1. Lineage (NCBI taxonomy): Eukaryota > Metazoa > Mollusca > Bivalvia > Unionida > Unionidae > Unio > Unio pictorum. Next base: position 264,644 of record JARLTB010000176.1, on the reverse strand, counting down.
AGGGTCAATTTTCATTATCTTCTTTGATGGCGTTTTAATCGAAAACATAAGGGGTACTGGTGAATTCCCATAACAGTATACTGTTATGGACTGGTACCACATGACCAGTGCAGAGATATTTTTTGCCTAGTGTAAAGAAAGTCCTGTTATATAAAAATCATGGTAAGCACATTGTTGTTCTTTTATAGTTTCTTATGTCCAAAGGAATGCACATATGAACAACAAACGAGTCCCTGCCATTTTTTGTGCATGCTGGACGTTGGATGCAGGGGTAGATTAATCACTGCTAGTATCTGAGAAATTGCTACTGTTTAGTTTCATGATTTGTTTTCTTAATTTCTGTTTTGTTGTTTGTTTTGATATACATGTGTGTTGACATTGTTTGAAATGAACTATCTTAGAAATGGTGCAACTGGTAATGATGTCATTATTTTACAAAATGTCTGCTTAATAGGAATGGACATTGTATATCAGTTATGTATTAGAAAATGACTTAAACACACATATGTGTATATAATGTTTTAGCATTACATTATTTGTAGAATTCAGCATCAGATTCTGTGAAATATATGCTAGACCTTGTGCACTATAAATATCATTGCCATCAAACAAGTTTTACATCAAGTTATGACCTAAATATTAGACTGGATTCTTAAACAGTCACCTGATCTATTATACAGGTTTTACAAAAAAGTCATGACCAAAATATTTGTCTGGAATACTAAATAATCACCTGACCTATCAAATTCTTGTTTTCACAGAGTCAGACATGGTACTTCACACCCAAGGCAGAACAAAAATATGTAATGAAACCCTGCTTGATAACCAGTGGTAAGGGCTTTAGCAGTAACTCATCCGGAGGCAAGAAACGTCAGTTTGATGTCAGGGCTATTGGTGAAGGAACCATTGGAGAGATTAAGGTAATGATGTCAGTAGTAAATTTTAGTCATTTTGTTAAACATTTGCTGACCAAGGAGGTAAAATGCTGTACATTAAAATGTATACTGCACACAACCTGTCAATGAGGTTCCTACCTCATTATGTATGCCCTCACTATAATGTCAGTTATTGAAGCCAAACAAGTCTAGTGTTATATGTGAGACCAGCTGAGGTACTATATAGATAGTATTACTATGCAATACTAAGTTACTGAATGCAATTTACTGAAAGAGATGTTCATTTATAATGTAAGTGAAAAAAATGAATGTATTACCATGTTCATACACAAAAATGAATGTATTACCATGTTTATACACAAAAATGAATGTATTACCATGTTTATACACAAAAATGAATGTATTACCATGTTTATACACAAAAATGAATGTATTACCATGTTCATACACAAAAATGAATGTATTACCATGTTTATACACAAAAATGGATTTAATATTATGATGTGCTCAGAGTTCAGCAACAGATATAAGAAAATGTTATTGTTCTTACATGGAATTAATTATAGCATGCAACTTCAACAAATAATCAAATAAGGACTTGATATATTGAACTTGTAAACATTTTGATGGATATGATTATAAATTTATTAAAACAATATGATTGGTACATGGATCTCTCACCAAGAATGATCAGTGTATAGAATTTATATATCAGTGATGTCATTAACAAGTGTATAGAATTTATATATCATTGATGTATGGCTCATTAACAAGTGTATAGAATTTATATGTAAATATCAGTGATGTCATTAACAAGTGTATAGAATTTATATATCAGTGATGTATGGCTCATTAACAAGTGTATAGAATTTATATGTAAATATCAGTGATGTCATTAACAAGTGTATAGAATTTATATGTAAATATCAGTTATGTATGGCTCATTAACAAGTGTATAGAATTTATATGTAAATATCAGTGATGTCATTAACAAGTGTATAGAATTTATATGTAAATATCAGTTATGTATGGCTCATTAACAAGTGTTATTCATCTAACATTTATTGTCCCCCATGAAATGATATTGAATTAGACTTTCACTCATATAGCTATGTCAAACTCACTGTTTCCAAGAACTCAGCAAAACTGTATAACTGTATATACTGATTCTAAAAGGGAACACATGATGTTATGTATCTTGTGGCACCCAGACAACAATTAAGAGATAACCCGTTCCACAGCTTTTGTTGAATGGTCAACAAGCAATCCGGCTCCTCCCATGCTGCTGTAGGATTCTTTGAAAACCTCTTTGCCCACAGACTCATTGGTCTTGATCCTTTGGCTGTCACTGTGGGTAAGCCAATACCATCCACAGAATCTTTGACCATAACATCTGATTTGACCATAGTATTTGACCATAGCATCTGATTTGACCATAGCATCTGATTTGACCATAGCATCTAATTTGACCATAGCATCTGATTTGACCATAGCATCTGATTTGACCACAGCATCTGATTTGACCATAGAATCTGAATTGCTGAAAATGCAACTGAGTTATATGACTCCCCAATAACAGATCTACAGCTGCTGAAGATTGTGTTTATACAGTGAGAGTTACTCTATAAGTACCCTGGTTATGGTCTATAAGTACCCTGGTTATGGTCTATAAGTACCCTGGTTATGGTCTATAAGTACCCTGGTTATGGTCTATAAGTACCCTGGTTATGGTCTATAAGTATCCTGGTTATGGTCTATAAGTACCCTGGTTATGGTCTATAAGTACCCTTGTTACGGTCAAATCCTCAGGCAGGGAACTTGAGATTCTTGGTCCATTTCATGCACTTTGTGCATGCAAAATAGAGTGAAGAGAATTAAGTATTTTGAAAGAGTTATAGCTGAAAATAAACCAATTATTAAATGCTCTATGCAACAGTGAAACCCATGTTCATTTTCACCCATGTACGACCCACACACAATTTGATGACACTAACAAAACACTTGTATTTTGGCTGAAATTCATATAGGAGGTCAATAGTTCTGATCTCAAAACATACTTTAGATGAATAATTCAACATATGTGTATAAATGATAAACCCCTGGATGAAGTTTGAAATAGACTATTTTGTGTAAGAACTAACTCCTTAAAACACATACTTCATTCTTGAAAAGGCACTGGAAACTTATCTTCAGTGAAAGTTATATTTATAGCTATGACTTTGTACTACTACACAGCAAAGTTAGGATGTCAGATGCATGATAGGTAAATTAATTGATTTTAAAAATTCATCTGAGAACTGTTTTTGACCACAGCATGGTTTTGTCCGATGACTGAAAACATTTAATGGCTGTTGTTTACCCTGGATTTAGCAATGATTGTAAAGAGAATGCATTAAAGAAAAACACAAAGAAGGCTTAATGATTTATTTGTTGATTGTGAATAATAATTATATAAACAAATATCAGCTTTTTTAAGGAGCTAACATCTTTTAAAAATAAGCAGACAGTAATTATCTTTTCTTGAAGATTTTGACATATCATGCTAAATTTTTAAAGCAAAATCATTAAGACCTTAAGTCTTGTAGTACTGCAAGCAATCGGTGAAATTATTGAACCATTATTTAATATTCTGTGTGCCAGGCAGCTTGGGATTTTCATTTGAGCCAGGATATTTTTTTATCTCCAGATCATGTACTTTTTAAAACTAAAATAGTGGACATTAAATGAAAGCCCCCCCCCCCCCTCATCAGATCTTCAGTTCCTTATTGTTAAGCCATTCCTTGACTTTGCTGTATTCAGAATTTGTGTTACAGCAATGCATGTGGTACTGAAGAAGCTTTATCATTTTTAAATAATTACTTTGTTTTCTAATTTAAAATGACAGGAAATTATAAAAAATTTACCACATCAGTTTTAGCAAATAAATAGTTTATATGAAATCTAGTTGCACAATTTAAATGTGTGTTAGCAATATCACAAAATATTTTCCACCACTTGAAAACCCATTGTACTGTATTTGTTAATATAGTAACTCATCCTGTGAAATTTGACTACCTGCCTATTAAAATTTTCATGTGATCACTTGTCTGACAGAGCTTTTGTTACAAGATTATTGAATTGGGTATTTTACACCAAGGTTTTGAATTCAATGCATTTCTCAAATTCATTGGCATTGTAAACACTGCAAACCTACAGGACCAGCCTGTGTCTTAATCATCAATATGTTAATTTATCTTTTAGAATAAGCTTCTTAGTGACCAAGATTTTTTTTATGGTACTATCAGTTATATGGGCCTATTTGAGTAAGTGTTCTCATATTTCAGGTTCTTTCATTTTAGTCATGCATATGTCATCTCAAACATGTCCCAATAGTATGGTTTATATGAATCAAATGAACCATGAACCATGCTAATGAAAGAGCAATATGACAACAGTCTTGGACTAAATGCTTAAAATTAAATTGTCTTATGTAACTGGAATACATTAAAATAATTTCTTTAGTATCTTTGTTTGTGTAAAATATTCAGATATACCGCTTTTCTACAGTGACTGTCCTCGTCTCAATCTTACGATTTTATTTATAAGCCTGATCCAATTTCTAGCAAGATTATTCATGCATGATATTTCATGAGTATCTGTTAACAAGTTTTTGTTCTGTTTTATTATGTTCTGTTAATTAGATTAAGAGGACTTCTATATACCATATTTGTCAATTACAAACATCAGTTTAATGGTAAACATGGAAATTAGTTTCTATAAATCCCTGGGTTAAAAGAGGTCCCCTTTCTAAGACAAGGCGTACAATTTATGAAGCTCTTCCACAGATCTGACTCAAAGCTCCTTTTCTTAAAATATTTTGTATATTTTGAATAAAGTGTTTTATGATTCCTTAATGTTACCTGATTGACCAGTTAAACAAATGATAGTTTTCAGTCAATAGCATACAATTTTACCATTAACTGATGGTATTCTTTCTTTTCCAGGCTGATCAGAGTTACCTGGATTTTGGAGATGTGGTTGTTGGAAGTTCTTCATCCAAGCATATCACCTTTATGAACAACAGCACATGCAGTCTGCACTACAAGCTTTCCGTAGATCAAACTATTGATGGGCCTTATGCCGATGACATTACATCTACAGACTCTTTAGGTAAACTAGCTGTATATGTAACTATCAAATGGTGAAGTCAGTATGCCATTGCATAAACCAATCTTATAGTCTCACTTGCAAAAATAGGTGTGACATAGGTATTGCTTTTTGAATGGCATTGTCATTGTTGTTGGTGTGAACATTATGAAAATTGTAAATGGTTGGCCAGAACCATAATTAGGACTTACATCAGAAACTGATGAAAATTGACAAGGTAATGAGGTCAGGTGTTTGGAACTAATTTATTGCTTTTAACATACAGGCATGAGCCATAAGCAGGACTTACATCAAAAACTGATGAAAATTGACAAGGTAATGGGGCCAGGTGTTTGGAACTAATTTATTGCTTTTAACATACAGGCATGAGCGTAAAGGTTGGCTGGGATAGGGACAATATCCAAAAGTAAATAGACAAATAGCAAGAGTTGTTTAATTAGTGACTGGTGTAGAGTGGTCAATGACATCAGAGGTTCAGTAATAATAATAATAATAATAATAATGAGGACTTTGTATAGCGCCTAATCCTTAGAAGCTCTAAGAGCTTCACAACATCTATAATGATATGACTACAAAAAAAACAAAGAAAAACAAACACCATGAAATTAGAAAATAAAAAAACATGCTGAAAATATATAAGACATTATTATGTCTTTAAGTTTGTTCTTGCAGTTAGAAAAGGTGAGTTTTAAGAGCACTCTTGAAGGGGATCACTGTGTTTTTGTTGTTCATATGACTTTGTTTTCATAGTAGGAATAATGAGTATATAATTGTATGATGAAGAGCATAAGTATCTTGCTGGTGTATACACATGGATGAGGCCAGATAGGTAAGTTGAACTGAAGTCCATCGGCGAAATGTAGCACAGAGAACAAATTTTGTGTTTGATGATAAATCAGATTTAATGAGTGTGCTAGTCTATATGCTATATAAGTCTAGAGAAAATGACTGGAAAGTTAAATTTAAATAAAATAAAATAATATATCAGTATTCTTTAAAGCATTTAATCCACTTACAATCAAAATATAGATGGTGCACTTAGTACAGTTAAACCCATTTATCTCATCTTCAGTTATCTCGATAACCTATGCATGCATTTTAGTCCAGTACTCAAACCGTCTTCCTTTTTTAACCTATGCATGTTGAGCATTTTAGTCCAGTACTCAAACCTTCTTTGTTATGCTACTTTTAACCTATGCATGTTGAGCATTTTAGTCCAGTGCTCAAACCTTCTTCCTTTTTTAACTTATTATTTCAATCCTTGTTCAGTCAATAACCTAGTTATGTCAGGCATAAGTCTAGTTATGTCGCATAAGTCTAGTTATGTCAGGCATAAGTCTAGTTATGTCAGGCATAAGTCTAGTTATGTCAGGCATAAGTTTAGTTATGTCAGGCATAAGTCTAGTTATGTTAGGCATAAGTTTAGTTATGTCAGGCATAAGTCTAGTTATGTCAGGCATAAGTCTAGTTATGTCAGGCATAAGTCTAGTTATGTTAGGCATAAGTCTAGTTATGTCAGGCATAAGTCTAGTTATGTTAGGCATAAGTCTAGTTATGTCAGGCATAAGTTTAGTTATGTCAGGCATAAGTTTTGGTCCAAAATAACATGTGGACCCAATTATTTAGACAAAGTGCCACATTTAATGTCTTTCTCTGAGAAATTGTACAAGAAATCATCATCAAATTATAGCACAACTGAGTTAGTTACATTTTCTTACTAGTGACAAATTAACAAAAGAGAATGCTTTAAAAAAGTACATTGATCCTGCATACTGTATGAAACTGAAATTCTTAAAAAGTCAGTATAGACAATACATTAGAACAATGCTCATTGTCTTTTTCAGAGAGCACTTGTCACTTGTCAATGCATTGGTCATGTGATACAACAAAACCTTCACTGACACATGCTCCAGTCTTGATAAAACTGACTTTATGCAAGTTGCTCCGACAGCAACAGATTTCTGGTCATTGTTCTCAAAATAATATATTAAGAATTTCCTTTCATTGTTTATAAACAGTGGGTAATTTTAATTTAATATTTTCTTATTTTTGAACAGCAATTTTGGAAAGGAGTTTACAGTTAAACATGCTTGTATAGCAATAAATGTGTATTACCAATACACATCATGTACCAAAAGTTGTATACTATGATAAGTTTAAGCAGAATCGAGCTGCTGACACCCAGTCCTAGTGAAAGGTGTATCATTTAAGGATGAGTGAATTAAAGCAATAAAATAATAATAAATATATTAAAAAATTATAAATAAATAACACATATTTAGATTACATATAACTGTTTCATTATTATAAGACCATTGAAAGTATTTTTCTTTGTAGCCCTGGAATTGGAACAGACTGAGGGAATAATTCCAGCCAGGTCTCGTCACACAATCATAGCAACAGTAAGACCAATACGAAGAGTTACATATCAGTTTGCCATATCATACCAGTTGGTTATTCCTGAGGGTGAGTATGTGGTAAGAGGCAGACAAGTAGACAGACACACCTTCAACTCTTGAACTAGTTCATTAATTGAATTTTCATAAAATATTCATTATGAATATGATATTTCATTCTAAATAATTGATCATTTCAAGTAATAGGAACTTTAACCTTATTTGATATGCTTTGCTCTGACTTGGTTATATGTAGGCTTTGAAAATTTGTGTGTTTGTTTGATTAAACTTTGCCATAAAAATAATGATTTCAGGGATTTGTTTCATTAAACTTTGCCATAAAAATAATGATTTCAGGGAATGAAAGTACAGGATCAGTACATGAACCACAGCATTTATGTCACCTCTTGGTTGCTGGTGTGTTCCCGATGATATCGGTTACTGATGCTAGATGTTACGGCAGTGCAATAGGCATCAGTAAGAAGCAGCTCTGGTCACTCTTCTCCCTGGACAAGTAAGTATGCAATAGGTATTATATACATTATTGGGCACAGACATCTAATTCAATGCCTGTGCCCACAGTAAGAAATCACACATTATTGGGCACATACAATTAATTTAATGCCCATGTCAATGTTTAGAATACATTATTGGGCACAGATATTTTGGGGCATAATTTTGATGCCCATGCCCATGTTAGAAATATATATTGGGTACATACATCTAAATCAATGCTTATATTATGAATACACATGGGCACAGACAATTATTTCTGTGCCCATGCCCATATTAAGAACATATTCAATACCTATATAATAATCTTTGGTCAAAGTAAGTTACTTTTGTATTATGACCAGCTAAACATGCTTACATCCTATAAATAGTTTATCCAGGAGGAAACTTTTAAACTGATGCAAATTATGTGACACAGCTTGTTTTGCATAAATAATATCCCCTGTAGGTGGTACTATAAAATCTTTAAAAAAAAAACTCCCTGTTTACAAATGTGCGGCAACAAATTATTATAAATTCAAAACCTAACTATGGTATACAACCGACTCGTACACTAAGGCATCTTCTAAAATAATATGCTAATTTTGTTCTGGTAATTAGTTACAGCCAATCAGCAATCTTCTTTTAATTACAGTTTATATTGCCATACATAGACTGGTACAAAAGCTCATAAAATAATTAGTTCCCTATGACAATTTTAGAATCTGTTTTCACAAAAGATTTACCATATATTCTTATGTATGTGGCAGATCTCTTTGTGATCCTGTTATATATGCAGCAAATAATGGCAGTTATATATATTGTGTCAGCTGTTCTAGCTGAAGAGGTCATGCGCCTTTTAAGTACTGTGTTGATACACACAAACAAATCTTTTCTTTGCATTTTAAGGAGTTTTGCTTTAATTTGTTTTTATCATGGTTTTGTGTTGGGTTTTTTGAAATATCTAAACTTGTGCTGATGTGCCATTGTACTATAGGACAAATACATACACTATATATTTATTAAAAGAAAATTTTATTGAGCTGACCTGCCAGATTTACCATGATATAACAAATACATGTACTATTTATTTATTAAAAGCAAATTTTATTGAGCTGACCTCTGACTTGCCAGATCTACCATCATGTAACAAATTCATGTACTATTTTATTTATTAAAAGCAAATTTTATTGAGCTGACCTCTGACCTGCCAGATTTACCATGATATAACAAATACATGTACTATTTATTTATTAAAAGCAAATTTTATTGAGCTGACCTGCCAGATTTACCATGATATAACAAATACATGTACTATTTATAAAAAGACATTATTTATTTACCAAAAAACTTTATGCCATGGTAGTAATATGTTTACTATATATTGATTAATTATATTTCCTATTTATACCTTTATTCCCAGTTTGAATGTTTGTCTGGACTCCGACCCATCTGCCAGAGAGCTTATGTACAGTGTAGCTACAAGACACAGGTAAAGACATATCACAATATAAAATATTATATATATATATATATATATATATATATATATATATATATATATATATATATATATATATATATATATATATATGATGTATACAATAGCCTTTAAACTACTAGGCTTATTTATCCTAATAATCATACCTGAAAAAAAGTTTAATTTAATTAGCAGCTTTTGTAAATCAAGAATATTTCATGGCATGATATCTATAATCATAACCTTGAGTCATATTTGAGTCATACTGCAAAGATCATTCTTATATTGATTCTTGACACAAAGTACAATGATCAGTCCAGTTAGATAACTCAGTATTACTGCAAAGATCACTGTTATACTGATTCTTAACACAGAGTGATCAGTATTACATCAAAGATCATTGTTATGCGGATTCTGAACACAGAAGAGTGATCAGTATTACTGCAAAGATCGTTTGTTATGCTGATTCTTAACACAAAGTAAAGTGATCACTATTCCTGCAAAGATCATTCTTATACTGATTCCTAACACAGTGATCAGTATTACTGCAAAGATCATTGTTATGCTGATTCTTAACACAAAGTACAGTGATCAGTATTTCTGCAAAGATCATTTTTATGCTGATTATTAACACAGAGTGATCAGTATTACTGCAAAGATCATTCTTATACTAATTCTTAACACAAAGTACACTGATTATTATCATTGCAAAGATCATTCTTATGCTGATTTTTAACACAGATCAGAGTGAATAGTCCAGTTAGATAACTCACTATAATAAATGTGATATTATCTATGAATGGAATAATTACTTAATCAGTGGAGACCAATATCTCTCCTTTTGGGTAATTACTATTACTAACATGTTATTAACTAGCAGTGGGTTTCAGCTTGTGTTATTATCAATATGACCAGGGTTATGTAAGTATAACCAGGGTTATGTAAGTATGACGAGTGTTATGTGAGCATGGCTAGGGTTATATCTGGATGACCCAGTTTATATCAATATGACCAGCAATGCAATCCACTTGCATAGTAATAGCCTTGAAAATATTATACTACATTTCCAAAAGTTTACAAGAAAAGTCATGATAATGGATTGCATCCATGATAGAAAATTTGGTAAGCAAGGAGCTGTTCAAGTTGCAATGTGAACTTGGATGTGTTCTATTTTGTCTTTCCACATCCTTTGATAACCCCTTGGTCAGATGTTGCTATCTGAAGTGGTCACCATTTTTGTTCTAGAATCCATGGACATTATTTGTACATCCCCAGTTTTCACAGAATGGAATTATTCTAATTGGCCTGATATGGAAGTCCATTTATTAGAAAGTACTAAAATTGAAAATGTGAACAATTCACTTCCAAAATTAAAAAATGGTTTTCACAACAGTTAGAAAAATGACAGCATTTAGCATACTACGAAATGCCTGTTGAGTTTCACTTGAGAAACTTTTCTCAGCTGAAAGTGAAATAATTTAAACTTGAAATGTATCATCATTAAATTGTATATATTGCATTGTATTTGAGAAAGACAGTTGTGTAATATATAGCTTGGATTGAACATTTGTCAAATATATTGAATAATTACCTTTTTCTCAAAGACTCATTCAAGTACACATTTCTCTTTTATGTACAGTCATCAGAGACGTCCACCTGTGTACACTAGAGCCATCATGGATTTCAACTTTAGTGCTGCTCCCCTGGGAAGTGAACCCTGTATTGTGAATCTAATGTTCGAAAATACCGGAACAGTGGCTGTGGAATGGTAAACAGACATTGCTAATTTTTATCCTGTCTGTCCCTCTGCATGTACATCCATCCATACCAAAAACCTTGATAGCAAGACTGTGAAAAAACCAATTAACAATTTAAATTTGATTGACATATTTGTAGACATACATCATTGACCTGATTAGGCATTCAGGTGATTACAGAAATTTTTTAGGCCTCACATTTTTTTACTCTTTAGACTTTTACACTTTTACTAACTTAGCTAGCATTATCAAAGATAAATCACTTTAAGAATGCCTTGAGAAATTCCTTGTGAGATTGATAAATGAAATTTAGTATTAGGCATATTTGTTGTCATATGAAACTATTTTGATTAGACCAGCCATATTTGTATTTATATGTAGATGACCTGATTAGAACTAAACATATTTTTATTCATATGAAACTGACCTGATTAGAACTTGGCATATCTGTATTCCTATGTAGATGATCCAATTAGAACTAGGCATATCTGTATTCCTTTGTAGATGACCCAGTTAGAACTAAGCATATCTGTATTCATATGTAGATGACCCAATTAGAACTAGGCATATCTGTATTCATATATAGATGACCCAATTAGAACTAGGAAAATCTGTATTCATATGTAGATGACCCAATTAGAACTAGGCCTATTTGTATTTACTTGAAGTTGACCAGATTAGAACTAGGCATTCTTGTATTTATATACAGATGACCCAATAAGAATTAGGCGTATTTGTATTTATATGAAGCTGACCTAATTAGAACTAGGCATATTTGTATTTATATAAAGCTGACCTAATTAGAATTAAGTATATTTGTATGCATATGTTCATGAGTAGATTTGAAAGCATTGTAGCAATTCAAAATTGTGTAAAATTAAAATCAGTTTTTGGAACATGAACCATTTTGATAAAAACATTGTTACTATGATCTAAAAATGACACTAAAAGATATACAAATGAAATCTGGTAGACATTTTTTTATTCATTTGCAAACAACCTGACATGTTTTGAGCTTCAGATCAGTTTTTGGACTATATCTTTTAATTTATTTACAAAGACTTATTAGTACAGTTAAGCAAAATCCACTGGAGGTAGGTAAAATTAATTTCTAAGCTTTATTTATATTTGTTTGTCGATGGTCTAATTAGATTTTCTGGACTTTATAGAAATCTTTAAACTTTTGAACATTTTGGTCACAAACTTTGTTTACAAAAAACATTGTTAACACTGTTAAGGAATATATATATATATATATATATATATATATATATATATAATTATATATATATATACAGTCAAACCCACTTATCAGTTATCTCGACAACCCGCTTATGTCGAGCGTTTTGGTCCGGTCCCGAAAAAATTCTTCTTTGTTATGCTATTTTTTACCCGCTTATCTCGACCTCTGTTAAATCGATAACCCGGTTATGTCGGGCATAAGTTTCGGTCCGTAGTAACATGTGAACCCGCTTAATTCGACGAAATGCAACTTTTTAACGTCAATCTTACAGAAATTGTACAAGAAATAGTCAGCAAAAGCGATCGATTTTCAGGCACAATTTTGGTCCGTTACGGCAGTAGTCACATGTTTATTTCATATTCTTTCTATTGGATCAAAGAAAATCACAAACGAGAGAGTGAGAGAGAAACATCCACCGATTGCTTTCAGGCACCCGCCATTCACGCATAACGCGGTGTTAGGTGCAAAATAATCAAGATTGTATTATATCCAGGTTAATATATGACAGTATCTCGCAGATAAAGATCAATAAATGCTTTTGAAAATACATGTACATGTACATTGACTGTGAGTGCAAATGACACTCCTTTCGCTAGCATGGGTTACAAAGAGTATTTATTAAAGCAAGTTAATGTTGAGTAGACTACTTACCCCGCAGGCATCAATGCGAGTTTGTATCAATTATGATTCCAGATGGCAAATAAATAGATGCATGGGTGGTGAATAAACACATCCAATAGCGAGCAGTAAACTAATTCTTTGAACTTACCGGCAGGATATCAAATACAAAGGTTATTTTATTGCAAAGCAAACCGACCCTGGAAACTGACTTTTGATTCTTTCAAGTGTGCCGATTCTTATTTTCTTTTCTGTTTTTTTTTTTTTTTTTTGCCGACTTGGGTTCCCTTTTACTGGTATTCACAGGAATTTTGAAAATAAATTAAAACAATGGAAGCCAATTTTTCTGCCAGACCCAAATAAGCTAATTTAATTTATAGATCTATTTTAGAATTTATAAATCTCGATCCCCATGACCAATCGCCGGCTTTTGAAAATGTTAGTTATCGATGCCACAAATGATCCTTTGTTTGTATCAACAACCCCATCTTCGCAGTGCATTGTTACATCATATTCTGCTTATGCTGACATCTGGGCCGAGTACTGTATGTTGTGACAGTCAATCATGCTACCGTACTACACCTACAACTGACCGACTTCTTAAGATGCGAATAGAACAGATAAAATTAATGGAATGGCTAATCCTTCTGTTTGTTGGCTGAGATATGATAAAAAAGTTAAAACAGATGTTCTATGATGTATGTATCAAGGCAAAGTTCGTCAATTAAGTTACAACTGGCTGTGATATTTTTGAAGAAGAAGTATGTCACCAAACATAAATCCAGGCGGTGTAAATAATATTTGTGCATTTTACTCATTGATCTTTTCCGTTTGCCATCAATCCCGTGTTACGGTTACAGAGACTTAAACTCCGCAAGAAGAAATAGCAAACAACAAATAAACAATAATTATGTATTTCTCAAAATACAGGAGTGAAAGAATCCATATATTGGGTGTTAACTTAATATATACGGTCCAATATTGTCAGGTGTTGACACTTGTAAGTTTCAATTGTGGGAATGGAGATCCTATTTTGCTTGTTGAGAAAATTTATACAGCATTCAGTGATCATTCTTTTGGGATTTAGGAAGCAATAGAGCATTTAATGGAGATTTTCGCGAACTTCGTAATTTGCTCGGAATTTTTATCACGCACATTTTTGTGATTTTGTGAGCGATCTTTGTGTTTGCAATGTTGGAGAATATAATAAAGGTTTGTATCGAGAATCATCGGTGGTTTGTATTGTATACTGGTAAACCTCTGCCGTTAGTTGGTGCACATATGCCTTTTGTTGTTAGCAAACATGTATGTACATTTTTAAAGCATGCGGATCGATCGATTCAAACAAATTGCGGCAACGCTGTTATGTAAAAAAACCTCCAAAAACACGTGCATTACATTCTCATTTATTAACGCACATCATGTACATAAATAAATTTCAAGCACATGTTAATATATTGCCGCCATATTGGTTTTCGTTTATCTCGATCATCGGTTATCTCGACGCTTTTTGGCAAACCCCGAGGCCGGCGAGATAACCGGGTTCAACTGTATATATATATATATATATATATATATATATATATATATATATATATATATATATATATATATATATATAAGTGTGTTTGTATGTAAATTTAGATTTAATTTAAATTTAGATTGAGATATTATACTGTATTTTGTTTAATATTTTTTTATTAAGTTGGTCTTGAACATCTTTGTAAAGAAATTAAATTCCATTGTCTTTCATGTCAAGGGAGATACAGTAGCTCAGTTGATTGAGTGCTTGACTCTTAATCCTAGGTCACTAGTTCAATACCTACCTAGGTAACTAGCTTGGCTACCTTGCTATGTCCTTACAAAAGACTCTTAGTTCCCATTTACATAACATGATATGAATACAAGTTTCAATAAAACCAATCAACCAATAAAATTTATGCCAGACTTAAATATTTTTTAGATATGCTGAATATTATCAATGTACAGGGTAGTCTATCATTTTTACTGTCTTAAGGGGAACATAAAAGTATTTGGTGTTATTAGTTAGGTTGCCTTATACTAATGTGTTCAGTATAATAAATACCTTCATCTGAAAAATGGATTCATGACTATATCAATGTTATATGAAGAATCGTGTTATTCGGAAGTACTTTATATCCAGAGTATATGTACATGTCTGATTATGATATACATTAAGCTGGCTAAATGAAGATCTCAGACGATATATGTCACACTAATTAAGATAATAATAAGACCCACCTTTTTCATAATGTATTCCATGACTAGCATTGAAAGGGTTATGGGCAAACACTGGAAAGAAAGACTGTAATGTCCTTACTGTATCTGAAATATCATGTCAGAAACTTCATGAGTGACATTTTCTTAATGTCCTTACTGTATCTGAAATATCATGTCAGAAACTTCATGAGTGACTGCCATTTAGAAGATGTAAATGCAAACAAATTTACTTTCTTTTGTTTTGTTTTGCATTTTCTTTGTTTTCCTTATGTCAATCTTAAATGACATTTTAGAAAACTTCAGAGGTGAAGTTTTCTTCTAATCAGGAAATGCCAAAAAGAAACCCCCTCCTCCCAACTTTTGTTTTCTGTATTTTTTGGTGCACAAATATTGGTGCAGAAAGCCAAAGACAGCATTCTTAATTTTGTTTTTCTTAATTACATTTTTCTTAATTGTTTTTCTTCAATTATAATTGCAACCTCAACTTCATTTTCAATTGACAGGGCTTTTCTGTTTCCATGTGACCTTCAATTAGAACTGGAGTACTGGGCAGAAACTGGAGAGTTTACTGAAGATGAACTTCATGAGGTAAAAATACTGAATTTCATACCATTTGGAAAATATTGTACACCATCTCTTTAAAACTAATAGATAAAAAAATCTATTTATTCTGCTTTAAAACCAATATAATTTCTTCTAGGGGCTTTCTTCATTAAAATAAGTTTTATGCAAACCAAAATATTGGTGGCGAATAAATGTTACCCTTTTTCATCCATGCTACAGTCACATTTTGGTCATTTTCTAGGTGAGTTTTCAGGCACTCTGATAGGGTATCTGTATTCTAAGAATACTTTTTTAATGTACCAGTATTATATGAAAAAGAAACAGGAAATAAAAGTTCCATATACATACTTGAAAGAAGACAATAGATGAAGATGGTATTTTGTAAAGACAGGTTGATAAAAGAAGAGTTGACAAAAGGAGTATTGAGAGAGAAAAAGGTAGTTACTGGTAGATAAAACATACAGATAAGTAGATAAATGAATATATGGATACATGTATCCATTTTTCAAATACCCTGATATAAGAACCAGTATCCATTTTGAAATTCCAAATACCCTGATATAAGAACCAGTATCCATTTTCCAAATACCCTGATATAAGAACAAGTATCCATTTTCCAAATACTGTGATATAATAACTATACTTTTCAGATGAAAGTGATGGACAATAAACTGTTTACAATCGAGCCCAGGAAGGGTTGCATGGATCCAGGAGAGTGTCAGACTGTGACCTTCAGTTACAGACACACAATGGCAGGTACCGACAGACTTCCTGTTTTGCTCAAGCTCTCTCGAGGACGTGAAATCTTGGTAAGATATGACAGCAGTTCTAAGACAGCAAAAGTAATGCATTCAGGGTCATATCACCTGATTTGTATGCAAATTACTGGCATTATTAATGCAGTGATGGTCATTTTTTAAGGATGATTTCCAGAATTCATGAGATTTTAATAGATGTTACTGGAACAATGTCAATACGAAATTACTGGAATAAAAGGCATGACATTTAAATAAATTGCAAGTACTCATATTTTTAATATTTCCAGAGAAATGTAAAGTTAGCATTTGCCACAAATGAGAAAATGTTACTCAAGCACTTACAAGTAGTATAACTCTGATAACTTAATCATCAATGGCCCCCTCTTTATACTGCTGTTTAGGGAAGCCATGAAAATGTTTCATGATATAGGTGAAGTTGTCTTATAATGGGGTACATCATACAATGGTCTCACTAACACTTTTCAGGGAAGATACACAAGTGTACTGTGATATAGGCGGGTTTGTCTTATACTGGGTCTACTAGGGTATATCATGCATAGATCTCATTATAACACTTTTCAGGGAAGCCATACAAGTGTGCTGTGATATCGGTGGGGTTGTCTTATACTGGGTCTACTAGGGTATATCATGCATAGGTCTCATTATAACACTTCAGGGAAGCCATACAAGTGTGCTGTGATATCGGTGGGGTTGTCTTATACTGGGTCTACTGGGGTATATCATGCATAGGTCTCATTATAACACGTCAGGGAAGCCATACAAGTGTGCTGTGATATCGGTGGGGTTGTCTTATACTGGGTCTACTGGGGTATATCATGCATAGGTCTCATTATAACACGTCAGGGAAGCCATACAAGTGTGCTGTGATATCGGTGGGGTTGTCTTATACTGGGTCTACTGGGGTATATCATGCAGTTGCAGTAGTCTCATTATAACACTGTTCAGGGATGCCATAAAAGTGTACTGTGATAATCTAGAAAACTATAACAAAAAATAATACAAAGAAAATGTTTTTGGTTAACTACACTTAAGAGTTTTAACCTGTATTGTTCAATTAATATATTTAGTTAAAAATTTATGCTCTGCAAGATTGCTCAGTGTCTTTTGCAAAAGCATGTGGGATACAGCAAGTCAGTTTTATAGATGTCAGTAGTAATACATTACACACATGGTCAAGTTCAGGATACATTACACACATGGTCAAGTTCAGGATACATTACACACATGGTCAAGTTCAGGATACATTACACACATGGTCAAGTTCAGGATTTAGGTTTTTTTTGTTCTTTTTTTACAATCAATGGTTGGGATAATAAAAAAAGAGTAATAAATATTCTGAGTTGAACCAATTGACATGTAAATGGATTAAATTTTCTTCCAATATTATGTTCATAAACTTAGATGCATGTACAGGGTGACAAAAAAATATTCGCTTTCTTTATATCCTGTATTTAATTTCATACTGACATTATAGCATACAGATTCTTGGTAGGAGGCTTGATTATTGCATGCAAAATGGGGGCTCCTAGTGGCCGATTGGTCTAAAGCACTTTCTGTTACAGATCACTGCTGTCTTACCTCTGTCTGCTTGGGTTCGAGTCTAAGAGTCAGCTAATGTAGTTATGTGAGAAAGTTTCCCAGTAGCTTCTCGTGGGTCGATGGTTCTTTCTGGGGGTTTTCCCAGGTTCTTCCTCTACCAATAATACTGGCCGCCATGTATAGCCTATCGTGTGCTGAAAAATGGCGTTAAACCCCAAAAACAAAACCATATTACATGCAAACCAGTAAGTCCATCTCTTTAGCAGTAAAAGTTTCGAAGAATTGCTGTCAAACAACATATCTCTAACTCTATCGAATGTAAGCATGTTTAAGTTGTATGCCAATTTATCAAGAATTTTTTTATAAAAATATTTACATTATGTTCTATGGGAATTAATTCTTTATCCATTCCTTCTAGACTTTGCCCAAACATATACATTTTCTGAAAATTTCAGAGTTTTCTTATTTATTACTAAGTTTTTTTTGGGAAACATTTCAGTTGAACTTTCTGGGAGTAACAGTGGAACAAGAACGTCACTACATTCACTTCCCTGCCAACAAGCACATGTTCACACCAGTCCCTGTTGGGGAAAAAATCAGTCCTAAGCAGGTTGGTATCATCTCCTGTTCACAGTTTAGAGAATCTCTAATATATTTACTGTTATTTCTTGTATGGTGTTTTTTTAAAAGTGATTTGATAATTGCTTTTTCTTACAAAAGGTTATTCATAATTAATATTTTGATGGAGAATTCGTTTAATAAAAAAATTGAGCAAGAAAGAGATCTTTTCGAAGAACAAGATAAAACTAGTTTCTTTTTTAATATCTACACTGCAGTTATACATAATTTTCTAATTTGTAATCTTCAGATCACTGTACTTTGGATTTGGCTGTCATTTGTCCATTAATCTGTATGTTTGTCTATCTGTCTTTTATCATGAAAATGGTGATCTTCAGACTTGCAGTGTGGCTATTACAATGGCTAGCTTGAAAATCTTGTTTAGGCTACTTCTTCCAAACAATGTGGCTAATACAGTGGCTAGCTTGAAAATCTTGTCTAGGCTACTTCCAAACAAAGGGTCATATCAGTACATGAATAAATGGCCCTTAACTCTTTCAGCCCCAAGAAACTTTTCAGTAACACTGTTACTGTGCCCCAGCCACACTAAGCTATGACTAGCTGCTTGTGCCCCAGAGTGTTTTACCTGTTTGGAAAATTTTGTAGAAATCATGCACATGCATTCACATTTACTTTAATTTCTCTTCTTATATCCAATATTAATCCATGATAATTTCACCAATTAATCAAAATTAATTTGTCTACACAGTGATGTATTTTTCTTTCTATTTTTCCAAGTCTTTCACAATTTATTTATACATTATTTTACAAATATACATTATTTTTACAAAATTATGTGCAACATTGTTAGGAATATCACATCATCAGCACTTAAGTCCATGAAAATAAACCAGGAAAATTTAATATGTGATATGGTTTGAAACAATTTGTACATACATTACTTGACAATGTTCACATCCAGTTTTTGGTTAAGATAGAACTTTGTTCAATAAACACATTTTGCAGCTTGGATACTACGTTTGTTTGGCGATACCAATGTGCATTTTTAGGCATATGGATTGGTTTCGTTTGCGATGTCCGTGTACAGTATCTCTGGAAATAATAATAAGTGAAAAAAGATAGATTTTTCTTTTTTCCTTGTCTATTTAACATTGTATGTTGTAGGTCCAATATTCATTCCACTAAAATCATTGATTTGGATAGACAGAAGATGATCGTTCTAATCTGCTAGATCGGCAGAAACTCTTTCATTTTCGCTATCAGCATCCACTTTTTCTGACTATTTAATCTCAAGAATCTTCGATGTCTCATTCGAAATTTTGCAAATTATCCAACTGTTGAACATATCTCTCCTCTAATTACTCAATATTTTCAAGATCAAACACGAGAAACTCCTCATTTTCGCCGTCACCGCCATCAAAATCCACTCGTGCTTCCGCCATCATTTTACGACTTTTTAAGAAAAAAAACACGTGTATTGAAACGATCCGAAGTAGTAATCCTTGGTTTCCGAACATTTAAAGTTTGCCAAAACGAACGTAAATTCATTTCTGATTGGCTACAAGTGGGTCTAATGCTAGGAAAAGCCCCATTTGTAACCAATCAGAGATTTTCTTTCGACCATACATTCGGACCGCCGAGCAGCGGTACCGGCCATTGAATGCAGATGAAAATTTTCACGAAAAGGCGGTATCGGCCGTTGAATGCAGAAACTGCATTACACGTACAGGCGGCATCAGGGCCGAATGAGTTAATGAAAATGGTGCCAATCTGACATCCAAGATGGACACCAAGACATCTATCTTGAACTTAATGTCTTAACACCTGAACAGATGGTTCTTTTGACATTGTGTTTTCACTAAATGATCAAAATTAAGTCTAGTTGGTCCTAAATACAAATGGTACTCAACTGACATCCTGTATATCTGCCATGAAAACAGTCAAGAATTGATAGTCATACATTTGTTTACACTAAAAGACTGGTTCTGTTGCCTCTTTAGCCCTAAATGACAATATTAATACTTAAATATCCAATATGGCTGACAGGATGGCCATCTTTAAACTCTTGCTATCTGTACTTTTCCCGAATGAATGGTCTTCCAGTTTTTTTAAATTAAAAATCCTTGTATGATGTTGGTCTAAATTAAAATGGTGCCTCTTGGATATTAAGTATGGACGTAATGGAGGCCATCTTCAGAATCTTGTTATTGCTACTCCTTCTGAGTGGATTGTCAAATTGACATTTTTTTCACCTAAAGTCTTCTGAAAATGTCCAGTTAGACCTAAAATGAAAATGTCCATTTGGTCCTGAAATGAAAATGTCCAGTTGGTCCTAAAATGTCCAGTTGGTCCTAAAATGAAAATGGTGCTAGTCTGATAGTCATGATGGTAATTGAGGTAGCCATCTTAAAAATCTGATTATTATTCCTCCTTCTGAATGTGTGGCTTTTCAACATGTGATTTTCATTTTTAAAAAGTTTTAAGAGATCTAGGTGTTCTCAAATGAAAATGTTGCCCTTAGACATCTAGAATAGCTGCTATGGTGGCCATCTTGAAAATCCTGAATACAAATGATGTTAATCTGATATCAGATATGGCCATCATGGCAGCCATCTTGAAAATTTAGTTATCACTGCTTGATTTTGAAAGATGGTTAAATTGTCATACAGTTTTCACAAATGGACTTCATGTGTCATCTAAATAAAATTGTTGCCAACCGGACATTAAATATCGCAACCATGGCAGCCATATTGAAAATCACTGCTTATCAATACTCCAACTGGATTGATGATTGTATTGACATGACATTGACATGACGTTTTCATTACAAGACTTCTTATGATGTTATGTTCATCATTGTTAAAATGTCCTTTGAACATTTCTTAACACTTCCTTATAATATATATTTGGTTCTAAATGTAAATAGTACAAAACAGGGTAGTCACAGCAACATGGGATTATATATATATATATATATATATATATATATATATATATATATATATATATATATATATATATATATATATATATATATATATATATATATAATGTTGGTAAGGACAATAATAGATATGCAAGAGAGGACAACTCTGCAGAACTGGCATGAAGTCTGCCCATGCACTCATGCAATCCCATTTTACAGGCCACAAAAGCCACAAATGATGATTACACAAATGAAACCATGATATTACACAAAACACAAAAACTTTACTGATTCTTTTGACATGAGCAAGGTTGGATGTTGTTTAACAAAGTCCTTTGTTGAACCCATTTCTGCCATGCATGCATAAAAGGTAGTAATGTTCAATCTTATTGAACCATTCTTGTTTATTTATTTGACTCAGTCTTTAAGTATGTTGACTTGTATATATTCAAGTGGATTTGGTATTTGATTGGATTGATACTAAAAATAGTTAGGAGTTAGATTGATTTGACATGGAAATAATCAACCCAGTTTGTTTATATATTGGATGAATATTTTGAATTGTGCTATGTAAATAGCTTTTCGTAGAAAATGTCTAAATATAGATTGACACTGTCTGAAATGTTGACCATGATATCAGGTCTAAAGTTAAAGGTGATGACAAAGAATTTATTTACTGCACTGACTTGTGTATTATGAACATCTTAACTCAGATGAGTAAGAAAATATTTTTCTTTCCAAATTGTTTATCACGGATTCCCATGAATTCTTTTGGCTAAGTTAATTGGCAGTTCTTTTGAGGGTCTGATATATTTTATTCATGAGATTACTTTTTTTTTCTTTCAAATATGCACATTGACTAACATGTATTTTTAAATATTTATTGCAGGTATATGAGATGTATAATGGAGGAGCTTTGCCATTGAGATATGAAATTGATCTCACACCATTAGAACTCATCAAACAAGTAAGATATCTTAGTGTTAGATTTGCAAAATAGTGAATACTTGAACTTCTTACATTATATGTATGTGGCAATCATGTGTTGATTAAAAGAAAAGAATCAGCCCTTTGCCTGTGAGATATGAGATTTATGTCACACCGTTGTCCTACATAGATTGAAGGAAAGTAAGTTGGGCTTTGCCAGTAAGATATGAGATTTATTTCACACCGTTGCCATGCATATGTAGTTAGAAAGGTTAATATAACTTAATATTCAGGATCCTTAAACTTGGACATATTATGTCTGAACAATCATTAGAATGATATTTGTTAAACCGACCTTTATTAAAGCTTGACATGGTGGTCACTTTGGTGTCTGTGTGCATATCCAGTTTTTGTTTGTCAATCAACACCCTACATTAACATATTGTTGACATTTTTTACTTTCTCAATAAAATAAAGATCAGTTGAACAAAAAAGGATTCTCATGTTTTATTTAACAGGAACCATTGATCTTTTTTATTTTTAACATTAGGATTTGTCAATGGTTCGGAGAAATAAGTTTCATTCACTTAGAAAAGGTATTTCTTTTCTCATATATATATATATATATATATATATATATATATATATATATATATATATATATATATATATAGAGTAGAACCTGTCTTCTCTTTTGCCAAGAAAGTATAGTCTCTCAAGACAGGTGGTCTCTCATAACAGGTCACAATGCTATATAATAAATAAATTTGTGCATTGAGAATGTGGTCTCGCAAGACAGATGGGCTCACATGGCAGTGATCTCTCGAGACATGTTTTGCTATATAAAATTAGAGTACAGGTTGGAGTAAAAGTTTCTCATTTATATGTTGCCTTTCCAGATTTGGATTTTTCATGCCAGCTCATATGAAGTGATACTTTAACTGCTATTAATTTGTTTTGTAGGAAAACTTTGATCAGTCCATATTTGAATGTTTGAACCCAAGAGGTGAGATTCCACCTGGCAGATCAATGGCTGTGGAGTGGCGCTTCTCTCCTATTGAAGCCAAGACTTACATGGTGAGTACATTCTATACTATTTCTGTCTTCCCAGCAGGAATTGTTCTACTGATTAATAAACTACATAGATCTTGATTTGTTAGTAGTTTATGTAATGGCAGATCTGGGTCTGTGAAGTTTGCATTTGGTCATGACTTGTCAGCATTTGGTCATGACTTGTCAGCATTTATTCATGACTTGTCAGCATTTGGTCATGTCTTGTCAGCATTTATTCATGACTTGTCAGCATTTGGTCATGACTTGTCTGCAAATATATTTACCTAACTGTTGTCTCATGATAGGCCTACAGTGACATGTTACATAGCAACAAAATTATTCGGTTCTGTGTGTGTTTTACAAGATCATCTCAGGCATTGCATTTTGTACAGCTCGACATAGTGATACTTTGGCATCTCTGTGTGTGTCTAATTTATCTGCATGTAAGTTCATCCACTGCACCCTATATTAATCTCAGTGTTAAAGCTTTTTCAGTTAAGTTCATTGTTAAAGATGTTTATCTTCCTGATAAAGAAAAAGCAGACTTGACAGTAATTGAGTCTTTTGGTGATAAACACATGTAAAGTTTGCCAATCTGTGCAGAGTTATGTTACCTATTTGGAGAGATCCTAGATGGCCTGTTACTTAATTGGAGATATCCTATGTGGCCTATGATATATTTGGAGATATCTTAGAGTGCCTATTATATATTTGGAGAGATTATAGGTGGTCTGGTACTTATTTAAAGAGATCCTAGGTGACCTATTGTATATTTGGAAAGATCCTAGATGGTCCATTACATATTTGGAAAGATCCTGGCTGGTCTATTACATATTTGAAGAGATTCTATGGGGCCTATTACATGGAGAGATCCTGGGTGGCCAGGTTGTCAGAGGTGCTCACTTTTGTAGGTCAATGACATCTGATATCTCTCTGCATGGATTTGAGTCTCAGCTAAGCCAATATATGTACGTGAACAAGTTTTTTCCCATGTTTTCCTGGGTTCTTCCTTTGTTAAATATACAGGCTTACATGCATATCATTGGCTGTGAAATGGTGTTCAACCAAACCAAACAAAACCAGGTTCCATATATTTGGCTAGTGTGTAACACATTCTTTAAGCTAATCTGCCATTCTGCATTCTTTTTAAAAACTATTCTTTAGCTCCATGTCGGTTGTTAATACCAGGCAAAGCATTCTAAAATTATTCAGTGTTGTGCTTTATATCACTTATGATGAATATTAAGGTGGTTTACAGCTATCTACTATTTTTGACTGTTACTCAGAAATTAAATAACTTCATTTTCATTGGCTTTTTAGGTGGATGTACCAATTCGAGTCCATAATGGTGACACTGCCATTGTGACATTCACAGGTGTTGGTTACGACAAACGTTTCATGGGAGACACCATGTTAATGACTGATCAGCATGATCTTACAGGTGTCCCAGGAGTTCAAAGTGTCCCAGTTCCAGGACAGGTAAATATTTTGCATATTGTCACAATTCACTATCATGGTTATTGGGTGCAGTGCTAATAACTGACAATAATTACTTCAAATAACAGGCATCCCAGGTGTCCTGATGTCCCATTTCTGGGACAGGTAAATATTTTACACAGTTGCATGGTAGGCATATTTTACAGCATGTGCCATCAAAGCTGATTACTGTAGCTTTAGTTACGTAAAAAGGTATCCAGAGTTTCTGACAGGTAAATATTATAAATCACAAAAATTCAAGTGCATATCATTTTTTTAAATTGAACAATATGATTGAACTGCATACTAGATATTTAAAATATTAAAGACTGGGAAGAAAGTAGATCATTAACTTGTAGAAAAGGTCATTGCTACATTCACAACTTTCTTGCTTTTAACCCAATTTAAGTTACAATTTACAGTATTTTTTGTACTTTTGTGATTATCTATTTCATGTACAGTGGTTGCTTCTAATACCCACTCACACATGCAGTATTTTTTTAAGTGTTGTGATTATTTATTTCATGTGCAGTGGTTGTTTCTAATACAGTATTTTTAATGATAAGGAATCAGAATAATTACCATATCTACTCACTTGTGATCATAAGGAATCAGAATAATTTCCATATCTACTCACTTGTGATCATAAGGAATCAGAATAATTACCATATCTACTCACTTGTAATCATAACGAATCAGAATAATTTCCATATCTACTCACTTGTAGACAAACAAATAAG
Source organism: Unio pictorum (assembly GCA_030141615.1). Classification (NCBI taxonomy): domain Eukaryota; kingdom Metazoa; phylum Mollusca; class Bivalvia; order Unionida; family Unionidae; genus Unio; species Unio pictorum. Next base: position 238,792 of record JARLTB010000176.1, on the reverse strand, counting down.
ACCCTGATCTACTGTTGCATAATGTGTCAGGGTCTATCTTTTTCATTATTCTGATTGCATAGTGTGTCAGAAAATCAGGGTCTATCTTTTTCATTATTCTGATTGCATAGTGTGTCAGAAAATCAGGGTCTATCTTATTCATTATTCTGATTCCTTACAAACTGCATAAACCCAGATCATGCTGATGTTTTAGGCAATTGCAGATCTTATTTTATGTAGTCAGACTTGACTTATTAAGGAGTAAACATTGTACGTGCATTGGAATTTAACTTTACATTTCAGATGTTAAATTGTATTATCACATCACTAGAATGGCTGTGTAAAACTGGATCAGAAAATTATACAAGGGTTTCAAGCTGTAATGCTTTAAGTCATCTGTACACATTAACTCTAAATGTTGTACAGTGCTTTACATTATATACAGTGCTATAAATGATGTACAGTGCAATAGATGATGTACAGTAGATGATTAGTGATAATAGTGTTACAATGATATACAGTGCTATAAATGAACATACAGTGCTATCAATGATGTACGGTCTTATAGATCTACAGTACTAACTGCTATAAATGATGTACAATGCAATCAATGATGTACACTGCTATCAATGATGTACAGTGCTATCAGTGATGTAGAGTGCTATAAATGATGTAGTGATATTGATGATGTACAGTGATATCAATGATGTACAGTGCACATACAAAGCTGAATGTTTCAATTTTATAATCAATGAAAATTTAAGTTCTCTCAAAACCAAAAAAGTTGATATCCATACAAATAATTAATTTCAAACTGTTTTTTTCCTGCTTAAAGTTTGCATTAATTCAGCATTTTTTTTTTCATCAAAATTCATTTAAAATCATTTATTATCAATTTTTTTCAGCTGGCATACCTGTCACAGGAGAGGATATCCTTCAATAACATGCCTCTATTCTCTCGAGGCAGAAGAATGGTATTCATCCTCAACAGATCCAAAGAAAGGGCAGTTTCCTTTGCATGGCATGTTACCACACCTTCTGATTCTCAGGTACATTCTATCACAAATTGTTTCTTAATTTCATTTTATATAGACATGTATAGAATACAAATTAAAACTACTGCCAGGTAAGTCATGGTAAGAAATTACAACTTGCTTGAAGGAAGTTATGGCTGAAAATTGTGAATCTTTTGGTTATCATTTGGATCATTTTACTAAGGATGCAACTTTTTCCTAAATTTCTAACTGCTTTAGTGGCCTATTGGTTATAGTGTCCGACTCTAAAGTGGGAGGTCATGGGTTCGAACCCCTATTGAGTCATACCAAAGACTTACAAAAATGGTACTAACAGCTGCCTCACTTGGTGTTCAGCATTAAGAGGTTAATGTTATGACTGGTCAACCTGGCCTGGTGTCAGGATAATGTGACTGGGTGGGACATCATGCTGCATGTCTGCGACATGATGTCCCATTGCTAGACATCACTATAAACTGTCAGAATGCAGACATCGTATCAATGTGACTTAAAAATTTTTAAAGCTATATTAAAAATCCTAATCACATCACACCTAAATTTCTAATCATGTACATGGTATACAATGCCGTTTAATTGATTTGATTAAGAACTCAAACTGTACGTTAGCCTTGCAGCTGACTTCTATTTTTATAGAAGCCATTGATGTGTATATGCCATGCCTCACTTGACTGGCTATCTTGCTTTTAACCCAATTTAAGTTACGACAAGATTGACTTTAAATTTGTAAAATGTGTCTTTTTTCAACATATCAGACATTTTAGGTGAAGCATTCTACTGCATGTATGTAAATTATGAAAATACGTATTAATGTAATAAGACATCAAGTATCAATGTTTTGAGAATATTATTATTGCAATATTACATATTATTTGTAAGTTTATATTATCACCATGTAAAGTCTTACCCTGGTTTACAAAAGAGATTCTAAAGTTGTGATGCCCGAAGAGATCCTAAAAACACCATACACACAACAGGGGCAATGGAGTACAGAGAAATAAACAAGAATATCAGAAAATATTCTTAAAACATTGATACTTATTTAAATATAAAGAGAATTCATCTTCAAATAGGATCACTGTTACCTCAAAGAGATATTCATTGATTTACTGTTATGTTTGTGTATCTACCAGTCTCCATATTGAACTCTTGGCCCCTATGTCACAATACTGAGTTACTCCTATGTCACAATACTGAATTACTCCTATGTCACAATACTTTGAGTTACTCCTATGTCACAATACTTAGTTACTCCTATGTCACAATACTGAGTTACTCCTGTGTCACAATACTGAGTTACTCCTATACATGGCACTAGCTTTAAATTGTTGAATTGGTAATTGTCTCCTTTCAGATGTGATTTAAATATTTGTATACAGTATTGGCATGGTTACCTGTCATGAAGAAAAAAGGTTTAACATTATAGGCTGTGAGATGAAGAAAATAAATTAAAAACTACACACTTGCTGTTTCTATAGGAAACTTAAAATTATGTTGTGTTTGCTTTAATATAGTGAGTTCATGCTGTAAAATTTGAAATCCAAATAAATCCAAAGAGATTGTTGTTGAAGATATGTATAGATTTTTGCATCCAAATAACAAGAGATTTGATGAAGATGTGTGTTTATTTGGTATCCAAATAACATCAGATATTTGGTGGAGATATGTGGAGATTTGGCATCCAAATAACATCAAATATTTAATAGCTTTGTTTAATGTACACTCTGTATTATTTCATTTAGTTATTAATTATGTTATTTAAATTAAATTCTGACCTTACTTCAGATTTAACACACCAAAGTATACTGCATATAGACAAAAATCTTGAAATTTTTACTTTGCATCAAATTTATAATTATGCAGTTTGAATAAAAATTCATAAAGTATTGATTAGCTTTTTATTTCTTTGTTTACTTCAGTACCTGTCCATCAATCCAGTTAAAGGATATCTGGAGCCAGGAGAAAGCAAAATGTGTCGTGTTACTTTTGTTGCGTGTGGAGTTCCATCTTTCTATGACCTTGACCTTGTCTGTGAAGTAAGAATTTTTAGATTAAATTAAGAAACTCACTAGTGAATAGATTGCCTGATGGTGAAAAATTTCTCATTAGAAGGGAGGCAATCCTTGAAAAAAACTTACAAATCAATTCAGCACTGGATGCCTGAGCAAATATGTTATAAAAACTAAGTGGCCAAACTGTTTATATTAGAGTGCAACTCACCTTGTTCTGTCTTTGGAAACAATATATTCACAAAATAACACATCCAGGAAAATTACATTTTCCAAATGGGGTGGGGTGGAGGAATTTATAAGTGCAAAATAATGAAAAGCTATAGTTGTTCTTCTGATGAACACTGATGAACATTGCATCTTTTAAATTTTCTATTCTTAAAAAATGGTAAGGTGGCACTCATTAGAGTAAAGAAGTTGATTAGAGAATATACAGTTGTTGTTAATATCATTGGAATTAATACTAGTTTTAGGGATTGTTAATTAGTTAATTAGTTAATCTCCAGTGTAGGCTCTAGATATAATCCATACTAGATTACAACATAATGCAAGTTTACTAAATGCTGATCTTGACCATATTCAACTTGCTCAAACCCCTTTTTGTTCCTGTGGTGGGATAGAAACCACATTGCATTTCTTCATGTTATGCCACAGGTATAGTCAGCCATGGACTAAATTGATGATAACATTACTAGTATTGCCATATTCAACTGTTAACTTAGTCTTGCTGCTTTGGTGAAAGGATGTTGCAAATCGAAAATATAGAATTCGGCAAGATATTTGAATTCAGCAAGATATTTGAAGATATGTAACTGATACTGGATGATTTCAGTAACTTATTATAAACATGTAATTTGCATAATTGTACCCATCTCTCTCTCTCTCTCTCTCTCTCTCTCTCTCTCTCTCTCTCATTTTTCATTATTAGTTTTGCAATACTGTTTTTTTTTTCATTCTGAAATATGTTGCAACAGTTGTAATTTATAGGTATAGGGCAAATTAAGTTGTTATAATATGTGCCCATTCTCATTGTATCATATTGTGAACAGTGAAAAGTTTCAACTTATGTTTTTCTGCTTGTAAGTTTTCTGACAGTTTTTCTGTATCAACAGTGTCAGAAGATAGTTGTACTTACGCATGACTAAATGAAATAATTCATAGACCTGACCTCATATATAGTGGTTATTGTAGTATTTGTATTTTTTCCTCTGATTTATGGATCCATTCACTTTCGTTTACACATAATAATTCCATTGATTATTATTAGAGTTTACCCAAATCTTATGTGCAATTTGATTTTGTGAGATCTGGGCTGAATTCAGTTCTCTTTAGCAGAACTATAACCCGTGATTCCCCACCCCACCAGCTTTCATTCATTAATTATCATTGGATTTTATTAACACTTGGTATTCAGCTTGAGGTATTCAGCTTGATTTCATGTGTGCTGAGATTCATTTTTGATTTACATTTTTCAGCATGGTTTTATTTGATTGTAGTCTTTATTTTTAGAGCTATCTACCTTTTTCTGCACAATAAATCCCTAATTATTATTGACTTTAAACCAAATTTGACAGATGGCTTGCAACTGCTCTGGTAGCCTAGTTGTTGGAGCATCCACTGCAGGAGAGGGAGGTCGTGGGTTTGATCCCTGGCCTAGTCATACCAAAGACTTACAAAAGTGGTACTAACAGCTGCCTCGCTTGGCGCTCAGCATTAAGAGGTTAGTGTTAGGACTGGTCAGCCTGGTGTCAGAATATTGTGACTGGGTGGGACATCATGATACATGTCTGTGGCATGATGTCCCAGTGCTAGACATCACTATAAACTGCCTCACTGCAGACATCGTAGCGATATGACTGAAGAAAGTTTAAAGCTACATTAAAAATCCTAATTAAACAAACAAACAGGTGGCTTGCAATTGATGAGGACAAAATCTGGAGACATCAGTCCTTGGAATTTGTATGTTTGCTACCTATTTGTGAATAAATTTGGTTTAGTATCTTTTAATTTTCATCATACTTTAATACTAGTATCTTATACCACCAGGTAACAGATGAGGTTGAATACGGAAAGTTCAAGGAGAAACTTGCTGAATGGGAACATGAGCGAGAGAGACAGAAGTATGAATTCACCATCACAGAGAAAGATCTGGATGCAGATAAGAGAATAGAAAATGTGGAAATCATGGTGGGTCTATATACTTGTGATATATCAAATAGTTGCTAGTCTTCATAATTTTTTTTAAAGTGTAAGATATTCAAACCAATGAAGTAAAGAAAATCTATAAGACTAAACAAAATTTGTCATACCACTACATGTATATTGTCTCAAAATATTTTAGGAGACTGGTGAGACTACGAACCTCAGTTTTTCCAGACCATCCTGATTTCAAATGACTTAGGTCATCATACCATCATAGTTATTGTTTTCGTTTCTTTAAAACTGATTTTCTGGAATCCCTATTTTTTTCTGGTCAACTCTAACACTTGGAGACAGGATCTTGATCAACTTAGGAAACTCCCATAATTTGGATAGGATCTTGACAAACTCCAGTTACTCTAAGACTGGACATTGGATCTTAATCAACTTGATATACTCTCTGACTTGGAGACAGGATCTTAATTGACTCTGGTTACTCTAAGACTGTAGACAGAATTTTAATCATTTGTAGCTACTCTAAGACTGTAGACAGGATCTTAATCAATTGTAACTACTCTAAGACTGTAGACAGGATCTTAATCGACTATAGCTACTCTAAGACTGTAGACAGGATCTTAATCGACTGTAGCTACTCTAAGACTGGAGACAGGATCTTAATCGACTGTAGCTACTCTAAGACTGTAGACAGGATCTTATTCAACTGTAGCTACTCTAAGACTGGATACAGGATCTGGTTTGACTGACTGTAGCTACTCTAAGACTGGAGAAAGGATCTTAATCGTCTGTAGCTACTCTAAGACTGGAGACAGGAACTTAATCAAGTTCATAATAAAAATTATATAGTCTAAGATGTAAGACATGATTTTAATAATCAGCTTAGATGCTCTTAGACAAAGACATCCTATTCTGCTTTAAGTACTCACAGAATTTAGGCAGGAGCTTAATCAACTTTAGATTATTAACTTAAATGGTGGATGAAGTATATTATGTTGGAGAGATTTCACCTATTTCCAACAGTGTAGCCAGTCATCTCAGTTGAATTTAAGCATGTTCGGTTTTGTAATATCAATGCTTACCATGCAGTTCAATATGACATGAATATTATGCTTGTTACTTATCATGTAAATTTGCTTATCAGATAAGTCTAACTGCAAGTAACAGACCTCGATATGCCAGCACATACTGCATGGCAGACCAGGCTGTGTCTTCTACTGATTTCAGCATAGACTCACATCTACCATCACATTACATGGTGCTAGATCTGGGTCTGTCTATGCAGGTTGCATTAGAATTAAACTTAAAAGGGAATATTTAGTGAAAGTGTTTGTAGCGCTGTGAACTCTAGAAGAGATTGAATTGTCTTTATTTTACAGTCTTCTAATATGGTAAATGTAAAATTGTCTTTATTTTACAGTCTTCTAATATGGTAAATGTAAAATTGTCTTTATTTTACAGTCTTCTAATATGGTAAATGTTAAATTGTCTTTATTTTACAGTCTTCTAATATGGTAAATGTTAAATTGTCTTTATTTTACAGTCTTCTAATATGGTAAATGTAAAATTGTCTTTATTTTATAGTCTTCTAATATGGTAAATGTAAAATTGTCTTCATTTTATAGTCTTCAAATATGGTAAATGTAAAATTGTCTTTATTTTACAGTCTTCTAATATGGTAAATGTTAAATTGTCTTTTTTTTACAGTCTTCTAATATGGTAAATGTAAAATTGTCTTTATTTTATAGTCTTCTAATATGGTAAATGTAAAATCGTCTTTATTTTACAATCTTCTAATATGGTAAATGTTAAATTGTCTTTTTTTTACAGTCTTCTAATATGGTAAATGCAAAATTGTCTTTATTTTACAATCTTCTAATATGGTAAACGTTAAATTGGCTAATTTATTTGAGTCAATTGTATCCTTTGGTCTTAAGTTTTAATTTAAAATATGTTGTGAATTTTTCATCATTTGTTACAAACTGTCATTTTGAATGCAATAATTCACTTTGAGTATATTATCTTTACATTTTATATTAGAATATTCCAGAAATAGTTTGCTTCATTTTAGAGATCATAAACCAACAAAAACTTTAAAAATAGGATGGAATATTTAAGTATAAAAGTTATTTTTTTTTTATTCTATAGGAACTGTATGTTTTTGAACATTTGTACCTGATAGGTGTGCAGTCCTTTTATTTTGTTTATTTGTCATATTGTTGTTTCGGATGAGGGATTAAAAGTCCTCAGTGTTATTTTAGGGATCAAAGTCTCAGTGTTGAAATGACCATTATATGAAAGGTGTAATTTTAAGGAATAGTGGATTTGCACCTTTTAGGGAATATTGAACAGTGGAAGACATTAAATGATATATACAGAGTAAAATGAGTCAAAGACTATGATAGAATTACTTGAGTTACCACCCAAAAAAATAACATTTTTCATGGTATAACTTTATGCTTTTTTATCTTTAATTTGTATTGAATTGCAATGTATGGTAAATCAATTAAAAAATACATAGGCCTATACTGTTTAGTTAATCTTATCCAAAAGAAAACTTGGGAACCAATTTATTCTCTTGTTTTTTTTTTGTCTTATGCAATATATTTAATTTCATACAGTGTAGTTGGGCACAAATTTTATTAAATATAAAATTTAATACATGTTCTTGTACCAAGAGTGTGTGCCTGACTTTCTGTCACATGTTCTGAACTTGCCAATGCATTCTCTATACCTGCAAACATAGGTCATGCAAACTTTGTCTTCACATTCACACTCATCATAAATTTAAATATTCATCTTCTTCCAATTTCTTCCTTTCTTTTTCTTTTCTTTACTAATGACAATTGCATTTCAATAATTATTTCTGATTATCACAGGAGAGAACACTGGGCAAGATTTCACCTCGGGAAGAATCTAACAGGCAAGTCGCCAGTGGTGACCTCACAAAATACAAGGTAGGAAAGTTTGTTCAAGTTTATAATTTATTGTCAGGTGGGAAATTGATGGATATATTGGGTACTGGTTCATTAGCATTCCACAACAGTTCTCAACACACTGGTGGCATTACAATATCAGGAACAATAGCAGTCAGGTACAGTTGCCTGGATGATGAGACCTTTTGTGTCAAAATATAATGCATATAAAACATCAAGCATCTACTTATTTTCTGAAATTCAAACTTTGTTTTGTTCTCTTATGTCTTGTCCAGAAAAGTAAATCTGTGTTTCATCACCAGATGCATTTTCTTTCAATGCCTCTGCTCACTCATTTCCATTTTGACAATTAGCTCACTCATTTCCATTTTGACAATTAGCTCACTCATTTCCATTTTGACAATTAGCTCACTCATTTCCATTTTGACAATTAGCAGTAGTCTACACCTTAATCTTTAATCGGCTTTGTTGGAAGAAGCAGCAATCCAGGATTTAAGAATAATTGTGGATGATGCTTGAGACGGTCAGAAACCTGCCATATAAAATCACATACATCTTATGTTAGATGTTGTAAAAAACAAAATTCTTCACAGTTTTGAAGTGAAATAAAAAAAATAAAAATAAAAATTAAGTTAAATACAATAAAAATGATTTAAGTTTATAACTAAAAAGGTGACAGGATTATATATTATGCAATCTGTCAAAATATTGATACTACTGGACATGTCTCTGGTATATTCAAGGGTTTCCATGGGCCTGAAATAGTGTGATAATAATATAGAGTAAGTTTGTTTTGTCTAAATCAATGCATACTGTATTTCAATAGACCTTGCCACCGATCAATGCATACTGTATTTCAATAGACCTTACCACCAATCAAGAAACCATCAGCAGATGAGGAGAGACTTATCCAAAAGAAGAAAAAGAAAAAGGAAGAGGAATTATGGGAAAAACCAGAGCCACCTCTGCCTTTCTTGTTACATTTGGGACTCACAGCTAGGACACATGACATCAGAGAGTTCCAAATCAACTTCGAAGATGAATACAAAAACTTCTATGTGGATAGGTGAGTGAACTTAAGAAATGAATTGTTTAACCATACATAAGTAAAACATTACTTGAACAATCATGTTCTGCTGTCTGTGTCTTTATGAACTTAAATTTGAAGATTTCTAAGTAAAGGAACTGCACCTCTTCTGTAATAACTCATGAACAACAGTATCCATAAACACTGACAACAACATAACCAGAGGTTAACTTTAACCTTGAAGGTGGAGAGTGCTTGCAGTTTTCATTGATAAAAGAGAATAATAATCTTTGTCCTTAATGTCATAGACTTTATATCTTTAGAAGTCATGTCAACTTGATAAATTGATGACAAACTTTTAACATAAAATCGATTTGGAATGCAGTACTCGCATATTTATGCATTAAGTAAAGTTATAGTTGCCTCACTGTCACTGTTAATCATCATGTGTCAATCATAAACAAACACAAATGAACATGTGTCAATCATAAACAAATACAAATGAACATGTGTCAATCATAAACAAACGCAAATGAACATGTGTCAATCATAAACAAACACAAATGAACATTGCACTCATAAAATGCCAATACATATCAATATGGTTCCTCATGAAAGCCATTTTAAATATCAAAACTTCTTCATCAGCAGGAAATGGAAACTTAGCAGAGTTCTTCTAATAAACTATAAGCATGGGACAGTTGTCCTGTCCTGGAACACTACATCCAGATGAAACAAAAATGATAATTACAGACCAAATCTAAAAAGAACAATTTGAAAGATATACATTTTATTAAAACTTGTTATATTTTAATATATCACTGCAAAGTTTCCAGAATAATCACAGATTAGACAAAGGCAAAAATGCAGGAGTTTTATGCAAAAATAAGGCTGATCTGCACCCAGGTATTACTGTGATGTCGGCACCTTTCTTATGTCTTCAGGTTGAATATTAAGTTCTGAAAATTTGTCAAATAATGCCAGCTTTGACACTAAATAAAAGCCAGTCGCAGGCTTTGCCATGATAGTCAATGACTATTTCACCTTTGTAAAGATATGGGTATATCACAGTTACAGTAATTACATTAAAACCCAATTAAAAATAACATTTGTAAAACAAATTTCCATAATTATATTATATAATGAATTGGTTTTGATTTCATACAATGTTGCTACTAGTAAGCATTTACCAACGTTTTCACTGATTGATATATTTTATCATATTCACTGCAAAAAAAAATATTAGAGAGAGTCAACATGTAGAGCTTTTTTGACATCAGAAAAGAATGCAGTAGTAGCAGATACATAATTAAACTTAGTTTTACTACCCCCCCCCCATTACATAGTTATATTAAAATTTAGGATTTTCATGACATTGATTCTAAATTCCACACCAGCTGCCATTTTCATTGGTGGTAAAATGAGTGATAAATAGAGCTTTCATGTACCAATTTTAATTGATAATTTTTAATGCTAAGCAAAATAGTGACCAATTTTCTCTGGTTCTTTTACGCTATCACCTTGAGCATTTTTTTTTTTAGTGTATATACCATCCTTTATATTCCATACTTTTTCATCTAAATCTTCATTAACATTTTACGTTGATTGGGAAGTATATTTATTACCTTTATCATTAGTGGTTAGTTTTTCGTTATCGCTAGAAGTGTGTTATCACTTTTAATTAATACCACATATAATCCTTGTATGGCGCTAAGTAGCCTATCAGTGATGATGCACTGTAAAAATACAATCAGTCAATCAATTTCTTATTAGAAAAAAATGGATTCTACACATGCCTTCATGTTGTAAATGGATTCTACACATGCCTTCATGTTGTGAATGGATTCTACACATGCCTTCATGTTGTAAATGGATTCTACACATGCCTTCATGTTGTAAATGGATTCTACACATGCCTTCATGTTGTAAATGGATTCTACACATGCCTTCATGTTGTAAATGGATTCTACACATGCCTTCATGTTGTAAATGGATTCTACACATGCCTTCATGTTGTAAATGGATTCTACACATGCCTTCATGTTGTAAATGGATTCTACACATGCCTTCATGTTGTAAATGGATTCTACACATGCCTTCATGTTGTAAATGGATTCTACACATGGCTTCATGTTGTAAATGGATTCTACACATGCCTTCATGTTGTAAGTGGGTTCATGAGCACCATTATGAACCAATATTAGATTTGAGTGGCAATTTATTCTTACAGTGCTACGTTTAATTTTGCAGAAGCCAAATGTTTTGCTAATTTAAGCTTTTGTCAAAACATCAAGGTGGTTTTTACTTTTTTTTTTTACCCACGTCTTTAGAGATTGGGGTATATAAAAATTGTGTCCATTGATCTGTCCTCCTGTCCAGCACATAATCTTCTGAACACATGTACGCCCTTAATTTTTGTTATGGATTGCCATGAAACATTGCACATATTATGGTCATTTTCTTCATCTTCTTCAGTCTTTTGACCTATTGTGGTCATTGAGGCATTGTGCTTCTGAACATCAGACCAGTTCCCTTCACTTGTCTCGATCATGTGCCAATGTCTGTGTCTCTCTTATTATAGTCATCAATTTTCAGCAAATCATTTTCCACCCACAATTTTTACCAGAGTTGTTGCCCTTTTAGCAGTTGGATGCATTGTTTGACAAAATCTTATTAGGATACCTTAGTCTCATAACTTTAAATGGATTGCTATGAAACTTGGTAAATGGTATAATCCTCTTCTAAAGATATGTATTTCAACAAATCACTTTGCTCCTACATTTTTAATGAGTTATCCCCCTTTTCTCATGCAGGTTTGAATGCAGTGTATAATATAACCTTCAGACTGCAATTAGTTAAATTATTTTATTAGTTAAATTAATTTTATTAATTAAATGCAGTTTTAGATAGATTACTGTGTAAATTATAACCAGCATTTGAATGTGTGCATTTTGATAAATCACTTTGCTTTTGTAATTTATTTTAGAGTTATTGCCCCTTTTGCCCCCCAAGCTGATTGAATTGTAAGAAAGAATCTTGTGAATACAGAATTTTATGGAGCACTGTGAAACTTGGTATATTTAAAGATAGGCATATTTTCAAATCTTAGTGCACCCATGATTTCTGTACAAGTTATTGAAGTTGGATGTGGAAGATTCTGGGCTATATTTTTATGATGAAAATGCTCACCATTTCTCTAGTTATATTTAGATTTTCCTTTATAAGGGATGGATATTATTCCTTGTGATTAATTGAGCCTAAACTTAATATAATTTCACTTTTTTAAAGGAGATATAGAGGTATAGATGGACAGAGGCAGACAGAGAGATTTGCATGCAGACAGATGACTGAACATCTGTTTTTGTGAAAATATTCTGATTCCTCATTGTTTGCTAAAAACAATGTTCTCATTAATATGACTTATTTATATTGCTGACTATGCAATTTTTGTCCAGGTTATTGAGTGAGAAACTGTCAACAAAGATTGCCAAGAAGAAACAACAGTTGGATTTGCAGTCTAAAACCATCCAATGCAGTCAGGCAGAATCAGAGGTCATCTCTGGAGTCATGTCCAATGTTCTCAGGTACATAAATCAAGGTTGTTTAAGGTCATTATGAATGTATCCAGGGAAACATCAGATATATGTTTAATCAGTGAAAATTAAAGAAAAAAATATATATTTTTTAAAAAGTTTAACAGAACTAAGACATTTCTAGCCTAGGTAGTTAATATTGAAAGCTTCATGTAACATACATATGTATAAAATATGTAAAGGCTGTTCTTTTTTTCTTACATTAATACTAATATATTTCATCATGTGGTTACAAAAATTTGATAAGTTAATGAGTGGCAAAGCCAAAAGTTAAAATATATACTTTTTTGTACAACAAGATGCAATTTCTCTGATGTTAACTTAGGAAAAGAAAATTTTCTTTTTATTATATATCATACTTGTTTCAGAATTGACGTCTACAAGATTAAACTTATCAGCAAAACACCCTCTCCTAACCTCTTCATGTTTTTCATAGTTTGCTCATATTAATATATGTTACATACCTGTCACCTTTTCAAAAGCCAAGTAGGGAGATTAAATGAAATAATATGGAGATTGGAGCCCGAAAATCTGGCCGGGGGGGGGGGGGGTGCAAGGGGGAGGTGTATTATTCAAGCTTTGTTTTCACTAAATATTGACAGATCTTCCAGGTCTAATATGCATGAAATTCTCAAAGGATTTCTCCCTGTGACATGTCTTGTTTTTCTCCCAGGACCATGCCCTCTTTTCATATTGTTAGCGGTGGCCAAACTGTACAACAGCAAAGTTTGACTTAAGTAAAAAAGCCAGCATGACTAATTAAAAGTGAATCCTTATTAACGCAAGTATCTTGTGAAAAGGACTGGCCTTCCAGCATAATTCAAAGAAGCCATATTCTGCAATGTGTGTTTTATAAACACCAGCAATTGACTGGCAAAGAAACAATGCCCTTTTTGTTGTAACTAGTGGTACTGAAATACCCATTCACAAGCTATATTTATTGTACACATTGCACCTTATTTTCTCATGTTTTATATCCCTTTTTTATTCACAACTAGAAAGACATCAAACATTGTTTAGTAAATATTATTTATTCTGAATAATTTGTGGAAGGTACATAAGCTGTCTGGTATTTTTCTCCATTCCTTCTTTTAATTGAATGATGGTAATTAACATTTTTCTATACAATATGGTAATTCCAGATGTTCACTCTTGTTAAATTTCTTTGATAGGAATGGAGATGATGCAACATCTGAGTGATTGAAACTGACAATATTACCTTTGTGGTTTATTGTTTGTTGAGGTTTTTCTTCTGATTTTAGTACCATTGTAAAGTTATAAACATTCATAAATTGAATTGAATAATGTTTTAATTTCACTGAAGAAAATTGCAATAATCAGGAGTACTCCGCAAAAAATCAGGAGATAGGCATGTAACAAAACCAAAAATTTTTGTTTTGAAGAATTGACAGGCATGATATGACTTAAGAATGCAGTAGGATTTGAATAACCTAATATGTTGCAGTAAATAACATTTTTGCCATTTTGTAAACCACTTGAAACTTTCTAAAAACAATTAAAGTTTGATACAGCAATGCATTGCCATTGTCGTCAAGGAAGTAAATGGGAAATCAGTTCAGAGAGCCACAAATGGCATCTGGACAGATTTCAGATTTATAGCATCTGGACAGATTTCAGATTTATGGCATCTGGACAGATTTCAGATTTATGGCATCTGGACAGATTTCAGATTTATGGCATCTGGACAGATTTCAGACTTATGGCATCTGGACAGATTTCAGACTTGTTCTAGCTCACAAATATACTTATTTCATTGTTGCCAGTGTAAAGTTATTTCTTTGTTGCCAGTGTAAAGTTATTTCATTGTTGCCAGTGTAAAGTTATTTCATTGTTGCCAGTGTAAAGTTATTTCATTGTTGCCAGTGTAAAGTTATTTGACATGCACAGTAAATCATCACATGGCATGGTGGGAATCTGATATGTTTTACATGTGAACATTTTTCACACGTGTGAAAATACAGAAATAAAAAAACAGGAATAAGTCTCTATATTTCACACTTAAGTAAATTTATTTCCTTTACTACCATTGCAGGGGTCTCCTTGATGACAGCCAGTTCATTGAATCAATCAAGAAGGTCTCAAAAGATCCAATACCTTACTTTCTACAAATTGGAGAGAGACCTACTACACCTGTTGCTGACAAAAAGTTATCAGCAAAAGCAGAGGAACATAAATCATCTCCTCAAGGTCAAGGTACAGTAAGATCTCCTGCATCGTCAGCATCGTCACTCAGGAGGTTGGCACAAAGTGACCGTTCTTCAACTGGTTCTGAAAAATCCCAGGTAACATAGCAGTGTATACATGTCCCCTTCTTAGTTACTAAAATGTCCATACATTGGTTAAGAACATTTAACTTAAGAGAGTGGTTCCAAACCTTTTTGAGCACAAGGACCACTTCTTAACTTAACAAAGAAAAAGGTGCAGATCCCCACATGCTATATAATAGTTGTACTTTTAGGCTCATTTGGGAAACCTGTGTCCCCCCCCACCTCCTTCTCTGGTGTCTATGACCCACAGGCATTCACTTGTATGGAAATGTTTATACTTGCTTATAAGCCAAATTCAAATGCAAATTGTGCAAACCCAGATCTGCAGCATAATGCACCAGTAGATCTGGTTCAATTTTTAAAATAATCTGTAGAACAAATAACATAGTCCATGATTTCCCAGTACAATATGCAGTGGTAGATCATTGTCTTTGTTGCTTGTAGATGGACCCGTCTTATGTGTGTACAGTAGATTCTTCATTTTACAATCAATTCCTTTATTTTGATATGTTTAAATCTTTTTGGGTTTTTGAAAAAATTACATTTTTGTTGTTACCATCTACACTCGATCATAAGTCAGACCCAACTACAAACTGCACAGACCCAGGTCTGCTGTCACATAGTGTGTCAACTGATGTAAATCTACACATAGGAGTATCTAGTATAATGAACATAAACCCTGATCCATTGGTGCATCATGCAAGGGCAGTTCAGTGTCTGTGTTGCTTCCAGTGTGTATACATATGTTATACAATCGATTCTTAATTTTACTATGAATTCCTTTAATTTTCATGCATTAAAATTTTCAATGGGTTTGGAAAATATTATATTTTAACATGTATACTCGCTATTAAATTAGTTCCAGGTACAAACTGTATAGACAAAGATCTGATGTCACATAATGTGCCAACTAATCTGAATCTGTGCAGTAACAAACAACAACATAAACCCTGATCTATTGGTGCATTATGCAATGACAAATCAATGCCTATGTTGTTTGCGGTTGGACCTGACTTTCCAAGTGAACATATACGGTACTTATTTCTGTAGATTGGAGACTGGTATACAGTTGTCTTCACAAATGAATTGATTGGCCAGCAAATTCTTGGATTGTATCAAGGATAAAATCCATGAAACTTTCTACACGGTATTCAGTCAGGAATCCAGAGTTTGAAAATTAACTTGCCCAGTTCAAAACGGGCAAGTGAAATTTCCAACAGTCAAGTGAATTTTCTATTTACTTGTACAGTTGGGTGAGTGTTTCATTCAGGAGTGACAATCGTTTCTCTTTAATAAATAGTATGTTCTGTTGAGTATATCGCCAACTTTGTTCATAGAAACCATACTTTGTACCAGGAGTTTGTTTTGATCAAGCTCATACAAGCGCTTTTCATTCACTCTTCAGTCCTGATAAAAGAGCGGACTGGTTTCAGTTTGTAATTACAACTGGTGTTAGAAGGGTCACAAAATAAAATTCTGGGCAATTATATTTCACAGTATAAAATTTGTCATTTGCATAATTGTCGGCTATTATACTTTTTTGATTATAGCTAGATGAATAAGGATTTATTCAGGGCAAGTTGACAATTTTTAGTGATTGCCTGGGCAAAGTACATATTTTCAATGTTTGCCTCACTAATCAAGTGGATTTTCAGAGGCTTTTCAACCTCTAGAATATATTCACTGCAGATATAATAGCCATAATTGGTAAATTATTGAGATTCCTGGAATTATTCTTTTTTATTTTACTTTTTATAATCATCTCTGGCTCTAATATTTATCATAATTTATGTAAGTGTAGTTGGAGAACATGCATACCAACCCAATCCCTACCTTCTAAAGTAATAAAACATGTCTTGCATTAACATTGTAATAAAATATGTCTTGCATTAACATTGTAATAAAATATGTCTTGCATTAACATTGTAATAAAATGTCTTGCATTAACATTGTAATAAAATATGTCTTGCATTAACATTGTCTTGCATTAACATTGTAATAAAATATGTCTTGCATTAACATTGTAATAAAATATGTCTTGCATTAACATTGTCACAGCAAAATTTCAACCTTCCGTACTTTACTTATTTCAGACTGAGAAACAGCCATCATTTGATGTTAGCATAGAAAAATCTGAGGGACAACCCAGGCATTCTAAATCAGCAGTACAGAAAGTTACATTTCAGGAACAGAAGCTTCGCCAGCAACAAGAGCTGAAAAAGTAAGATGTCCTAATTGTCAAAGAAAAATACTTAATTCACCTTGTCAGTAGGACTTAAGAACTCATGGGTTGTGATGGGCTAAAATGTAATATTTTTCTCTATTATGAAGCAAATTATGTTGTTCTCTGCTGCAAAACAACATTTTCATGAAGAGGTCCTTGATGTGGAAGAAACTGGAGTACACAGAAAAACCTTTGCCTGTAAATAAGTAGTATAATGATATCCCTTGTTATGCCCCATATTGTAACAAATTTAGTATTATGATAACCCTTTTTATGCCCTGCCATGTAACTAGCATGGCTTAATCATATCCCTTGTTATGCCCCATATTGTAACAAATTTAGTATTATGATAACCCTTTTTATGCCCTACCATGTAACAAGCATGGCATATTCATAGCTCTTGGTATGCCCAGCCCTGTAAAAAAGATTTTCACTACAGATATATAGTATAATGATAGCCCTTGTTATTATGCCCTGCCATAAACTCAGAAGGGGTATATAGCAATACATGTATATAACAGTCCCATCAGATCATCATTACTTTGATGGCACCACCTCTTTAACAACAACACCATTTGACAACAGCACCCCTTTGAAAACAACACTTCTTTGACAACAATACCCATTTGACAACAACACCCCCTTGACAACACCAACCCTTTGACAATACTTTTCATGAAGGACAACATTTACAAGTCCCACTTCTTAAAGATGTCTATGTTTGTGAAACCAGTACTTGCTGTGCAGCTTGAACTGACAATCATTTTGTCATCATATCATCGATATGATGTCACTTGTTACATATGCATATTTTAGCGTTATTATCTGTGAGAGAAACTGAGCCTAATTTGACATGGTTGCAACTTCTGTCTCATATTAAGTAAACACAATGAATTTTTTGTTACTATTTTAATAATCACAATAACAACCTCTGAAGAAGAAAAAAACGATAAAGTCAGCAAAGGTATATAAAATAGTGTGAAATCTTTATCACATTACAACCTGCTGACTACTCCCGTGGTATAGTGGTTAGAGCATCCACCTTAGATTCAAACCCTGCAGAGTCATAACATAGACTATTAAAAATGGTACTAACAGCTACCTCATTTGGCACTCAGCATTAAGAGGTTGGTGTTAGGACTGGTTGGCCTAGTGTCATGATAATGTGACTGAGTGGGACATCATGCTTTATGTCTGCAGCATGATGCCCCAGTGCTAGACATCAATATAAACTGTCACACTGCAGACATGGTAGCAATATGACTGAACTTTTTTTAAAAATGCAAATCACACTTTGCCGTAAGTCAGCATTACCGTCACTTGATTGCAGAAAACTGATATGATATCAATACTTTAATTTTTGTTTTTCATAAGAAGAGTGCGTGATCTTCAACAGAGGAAAATTTGATGAATTTTGAAATACTTAGACATCTTTTTTTAAAATAATTTTATCCAAGCTTTTGTGCATAATGTTATTTGCCTGTAGACAGGTATTCATTTTCGATTAGCTCATAATGCACACAACACCAGCCTATAAAGTGATCTTTGATTACTAGGGTGCTTCGCTTTGTAAAAATATTAATTTCTTTATATAAAAAAGGTAAATGCTTGAACATTTCACAGGCGATTATCCTTAACTTTGTCGTAATTTAGAAACCTGTTTATTAAGGACACTTATCCATAGATGACAGATATAGATAGTCCCTTGAGTGTTTATTGCAGGCAAGTTTCACTGTGCCCTTGGACTGTATAATATGTAACAAATATTTATTTCTTATTTGTTTTTCATTTTTATAGGATTCGGAGAGTTTTCTTTAGTAAAACTCCCTTTGATTTGTATGTATTTTACAAGTTCATTTAATTTTACTTAGAGATAGAACATTTGCTTGCAAACCTTTTTTATTCTGCAATGTTCATTTTAAAGCATGACTTTTGTTTCGTACTTGCATGATATATCATTGTTTTATCAAATTCTTTCTGGCATGTTCCTTGAAAATCTTCACCTTTGCAGTTTTTTTTTTCCATTTTAGGCACTGTTTCACTTTATTTATTTATTTTTTTAGTTTTAATTTTGTTAAATTTTTTATATAAGTATCATTTTTGTTCATGAGATATTCCAAAGAATTAACTTACTGGTTTTACTTGCCCACATAACATTTATGCAATTTAAATGATGTGTATTATTTAAATTACATATATTATGATGTGTATTATTTAAATACAAATATTGAGTTTCAAAATAACTCTAAATGTTAGCCTAGAAATTTCATTGTTAAGGCCATGGTGCAAGGTGGCCTATTTCTAGTCCATTTTCAAGAAGCGAAATTGTATGTTGGATGTATGATACATTTTGTTTTATTTATAAAACAAGCTTATTGAAACTTTGTTATAATAATTTTACAGCAGCTTAGAATTATAAATAAACATGAAGCTACCTACAGTGCTCATTATAATGCTGTCCATGTGAGCCGTACAAGTGCTGCCTTATAATAAACCCACCTTAGTACATAATACATTACACACTCATTATAATGCTGTCCATGGGAGTAATGTAGTACTAATAATAAGATGCCTTATATTGGAGTGTATGATTCAGTAATCTTCATTATAATCATGTCAATGGGAGCCATTATGAGTACTGCCTTACAATGAAATACTTGATACAGTAATCCCTAATTATAATGCCATCCATGGAATCTGTATAGATTACTGCCTTATAATGAGATTACCTTGCAATGAAGTACATGATACAGTAATCCCTAATTATAATGCCATCCAAGGAATCTGTATAGATTACTGCCTTATAATGAGACTTTCCTTACAATGAAGTACTTGATACAGTAATCCCTAATTATAATGCCATCCAAGGAATCTGTACAGTGTACTGCCTTATAATGAGTCTACCTTACAATGAAGTACTTGATACAGTAATCCCTAATTATAATGCCATCCAAGGAATCTGTACAGTGTACTGCCTTATAATGAGACTTTCCTTACAATGAAGTACATGATACAGTAATCCCTAATTATAATGCCATCCATGGAATCTGTACAGTGTACTGCCATATTATGAGACTTCCCTTACAATGAAGTACATGATACAGTAATCCCTAATTATAATGCCATCCACGGAATCTGTACAGTGTACTGCCATATTATGAGACTTTCCTTATAATGAAGTACTTGATACAGTAATCCCTAATTATAATGCCATCCAAGGAATCTGTACAGTGTACTGCCTTATAATGAGACTTTCCTTGCAATGAAGTACATGATACAGTAATCCCTAATTATAATGCCATCCACGGAATCTGTACAGTGTACTGCCATATTATGAGACTTCCCTTACAATGAAGTACTTGATACAGTAATCCCTAATTATAATGCCATCCATGGAATCTGTACAGTGTACTGCCTTATAATGAGACTACCTTACAATGAAGTACTTGATACAGTAATCCCTAATTATAATGCATTCCATGGAATCTGTACAGTGTACTGCCTTATAATGAGACTTTCCTTACAATGAAGTACATGATACAGTAATCCCTAATTATAATGCCATCCATGGAATCTGTACAGTGTACTGCCTTATAATGAGACTACCTTACAATGAAGTACTTGATACAGTAATCCCTAATTATAATG
Organism: Unio pictorum; assembly: GCA_030141615.1. NCBI lineage: Eukaryota > Metazoa > Mollusca > Bivalvia > Unionida > Unionidae > Unio > Unio pictorum. The sequence goes on along the minus strand of JARLTB010000176.1, from coordinate 217,903 downwards.
CCATCCATGGAATCTGTACAGTGTACTGCCTTATAATGAGACTTTCCTTACAATGAAGTACTTGATGCAGTAATCCTTCATCAAAATGATATCCATGGGAACTGTAATGAGTACTGCCTTATTATGAGAATGCCTTGCAATGAAGTACTTGATATATTTAATTTTACTATATCTAGTTAAATGGGATTCATAACCATACTCATCATATAACTGGGACAGTGTTATAATGGATGGCATTATTATGAAGGAGTGCTGTATTTAATAGATATGGGCTCTATTTGATAAAAAAATTCAATTGAATTACACTATATGTTAGAGAAAATGCATGCAGATACTAATGGATGACTGACCAACACTCATTGTTTGTAGTGCCCCATGTGGCCGAGTGGTCTAAAGCACTCTCCATTACAGATCACTGTCATCTCACCTCTGTCTGCATGGATTCAAGTCTCAGATTCGGCCAGTGTGGCTATGTGAGAAAGCTTACCAGTGCTTCTCATCAGTCGATGGTTCTTTCCTGGGGTTTTCCTGGGTTATTCCTCCACCATTTATATTGGCCGCCATGTATAGCCTATTGTGTGCTGAAAAATGGCATTAAACACTACAACAACAACTATCATTGTCTGATTGTGATTGAGCTTGTAGTTAATAATTGCTGTAAACATAGCTGAGAATATAGGAAAATAAATAGATGTTAATATAGGAAAATAAATAGATGTTAATATAGGAAAATAAATAGATGTTAATATAGGAAAATAAATAGATGTTAATATAGGAAAATAAATAGATATTAATAGAGACAGTAACACTAAAATTAAAGATAAATAATAAATAATAACTTTTTGTAATTTACTATAACAAATATTTATGAAGAGCCACAGTGACAAAAGTTGGAAGAGTGTCACACTTATAGTCCAAGGGATGTGGGTTCCATACCTGACCAGACCAGCACTTATAAAAGGCATTTATCTACCACTTCCTGAGAATTATACAGCCAATACAAAAAGCACTGTAAAGTCAACAAATACTCCAAATATACTTATCAAATCAAACATGACCAACATTGAATGTGTTGTTGTTATTGTAGGATTTAACGACATTTTTCAGCACACAATTGGCTATACGTGGCAGCCAATATTAGCTATTATATGTAATTGTACCTATATGTCTGTCTATCTTGAATCCATTTTATCAAGATAAGATTAAATCTATTTGACTTGAGTCATGAAACTACCCGTTTTTATGTTCATGAGTAGAAACCCTTGTTTTCAAGCCATTACAATGTTTTTTTTTCAACTTTTACAAATTTATAAACTTTTTGAACTGGGCTTTTATAATACGAAATCCTTGTTAGCACAATGATCAAAGAACCACTTGAGATAGGTAATGAAATGGTCTAAGCATACAGTACAGGAGATAGGTAATAAAATGGTCTAGGCATTCAGTACAGGAGATAGGTAATGAAATGGTCTAGGCATTCAGTACAGGAGATAGGTAATGAAATGGTCTAGGCATACAGTACAGGAGATAGGTAATGAAATGGTATAGGCATACAGTACAGGAGATAGGTAATGAAATGGTCTAGGCATTACAGGAGATAGGTAATGAAATGGACTAGGCATACAATACAGGAGATAGGTAATGAAATGGTCTAGGCATACAGTACAGAAGATAGGTAATGAAATGGACTTTTGGGATACATTACAGGAGATAGGTAATGAAATGGTCTAGGCATACAGTATACAGGCATGACCAGAGTAGACTTTCTGAAATGGACTAGGCATACAGTACAGAAGATAGGTAATGAAATGGTCTAGGCATACAGTAGAGGAGATAGGTAATGAAATGGACTAGGCATACAATACAGGAGATAGGTAATGAAATGGTCTAGGCATACAGTACAGAAGATAGGTAATGAAATGGATTTTTGGGATGCAGTACAGGAGATAGGTAATGAAATGGTCTAGGCATACAGTACAGGAGATAGGTAATGAAATGGTCTAGGCATACAGTACAGGAGATAGGTAATGAAATGGTCTAGGCATACAGTACAGGAGATAGGTAATGAAATGGTCTAGGCATACAGTACAGGAGATAGGTAATGAAATGGTCTAGGCATTCAGTACAGGAGATAGGTAATGAAATGGTCTAGGCATACAGTACAGGCATGACCAGAGTAGACTTTCTGACCACTACTGCAGTATATTTTGTGTATTTTGGCTCAAATTTTGTTTTAAGTTTTGGATGTTGACAGTTGAAATTCCATGTGCATGTTTCTATACATAGATGACTTGATTAAAATATAATTACATTTAAGCAGTTATTCAAACTTTTCCAGAGGTTTTAATTTTTAGAGACTTGGACAATTTTGGACTGTACACAAACCTAGTTATATCTGAGTTTAAATGACAATATAGCTTATACTTATATGAGAGCAAACACTTATAAAGACATACATGTCTTTTAAATGGCTATTTAACAATACATAACATTTTAAATGCTCTTTTCAAATGAAATAAATTTTGTTATCAGGTATTTGAATCTATTCTGTGTTTCTGACTTTGCCTATAGTTGTGTTTAAGATATTCTGGTATATCACACTTTCAAGCACGCATGTTAGTTTGGTTCAGTTTCAGCATGAAAAGAAACATGGCACTTCACTTCTTATATATTTATACAAGACCTTAGAGACTCTAAGCTGCTTCAATTTTTACTCTTTTCTCTGCATAAGATTGGAAAGGCTTTGACAAAGCATAGACATTTTCTGTTCTTAGGATTGCAAAGACATTGAGCATGGACATTTTCTGTTATTAAGATTGCAAAGGCTTTGAGCATGGACATTTTATGTTCTTAAGATTGCAAAGGCATTGAGCATGGACATTTTCTGTTCTTTGGATTGCAGAAGATTTGAGCATGGACATTTTCTGTTCTCAAGATTGCAAAGGCTTTGAGCATGGACATTTTCTGTTATTAAGATTCCAAAGGCTTTGAGCATGGACATTTTCTATTCTTAAGATTGCAAAGGCTTTGAGCATGGACATTTTCTGTTCTCAAGATTGCAAAGGCTTTGAGCATGGACATTTTCTGTTATTAAGATTCCAAAGGCTTTGAGCATGGACATTTTCTATTCTTAAGATTGCAAAGGCTTTGAGCATGGACATTTTCTGTTATTAAGATTGCAAAGGCATTGAGCATGGATATTTTCTGTTCTATGGATTGCAAAGGCTTTGAGCACGGACATTGTCTGTTCTTAAGATTACAAAGGCTATGAGCATGGACATTGTCTGTTCTTAAGATTACAAAGGCTATGAGCATGGACATTTTCTGTTCTATGGATTGCAAAGGCTTTAAGCATGGACATTTTCGGTTCTCAAGATTGCAAAGGCTTTGAGCATGGACATTTTCTGTTATTAAGATTGCAAAGGCTTTGAGCATGGACATTTTCTGTTATTAAGATTGCAAAGGCATTGTGCATGGATATTTTCTGTTCTTAAGATTGCAAATGCTTTGAGCATGGACATTTTCTATTGCAAAGTCTTTGAGCATGGACATTTTCTGTTATTAAGATTGCAAAGGCATTGAACATAAACATTTGTTATTCTTAAGATTACAAAGGCTTTGAGCATGGACATTTGCTGTGCAAATATATATATATATATATATATATATATATATATATATATATATATATATATATATATATATATATATATATATATATATGATTGCAAAACGTTTTAGTGTAGAAATTTTCTGTGCATAAGCTTGCAAAGGTTTTGAGAATGGACATTTTCTGTTATTAAGATTCCAAAGGCTTTGAGCATGGACATTTTCTATTCTTAAGATTGCAAAGGCTTTGAGCATGGACATTTTCTGTTATTAAGATTGCAAAGGCATTGTGCATGGATATTTTCTGTTCTTAAGATTGCAAATGCTTTGAGCATGGACATTTTCTATTGCAAAGTCTTTGAGCATGGACATTTTCTGTTATTAAGATTGCAAATGCATTGAACATAAACATTTGTTATTCTTAAGATTACAAAGGCTTTGAGCATGGACATTTGCTGTGCATATATATATATATGATTGCAAAACGTTTTAGTGTAGAAATTTTCTGTGCATAAGATTGCAAAGATTTTGAGAATGGACATTTTCTGTTCTTAAGATTCCAAAGGCATTGTGCATGGATATTTTCTGTTCTTAAGATTCCAAAGGCATTGTGCATGGATATTTTCTGTTCTTAAGATTCCAAAGGCATTGAGCATGGATATTTTCTGGATATTATGAAAAGAATTTGTTTATCATAGTGGTTATGTGTATATTAATGTAAATTCTATATCATGTTTTTTTGGCAGGATGCCAGAAACAAGATTTAATTTAATTTGAACATGTAATTTGTAGGCCACTCCACTTATCAGGCCATACCTTCTGCAATGGAAAGATGTCTTCCAGAAAGGAGTGTCATTTTATAATAGAAGGCAAATTGTACAGACATACTACTTTGATGTTATGCATGTCATCTGACATCTCTTTAGAGAGGGAACCACTGTAGTTTAGTTTATATATTATTACATGATATCAGAGTGTGTGATTCATCATATCAACACTACTCAGTATTTTAACTCTAGTGGTCATAGATCAGAGAAGCCTATCAGACAGCCTGTTGTCTTTCTTCCATATTTGATATATTTATTAGTACAAGTTTCTTTCTAAACTACTTGGAGAATTGGCATGAAACTTTCCACAAACATTCATTCCAAACTTTCTACAAACATTCATTCCAAACTTTCCACAAACATTCATTCCAAACTTTCCACAAACATTCATTCCAAACTTTCCACAAACATTCATTCCAAACTTTCAACAAACATTCATTTCAAACTTTCCACAAACATTCATTCCAAACTTTCTACAAACATTCATTCCAAACTTTCTAAAAACATTCATTCCAAACTTTCCACAAACATTCATTCCAAACTTTCCACAAACATTCATTCCAAACTTTCTACAAACATTCATTCCAAACTTTCCACAAACATTTATTCCAAAGTCTAGTTGAAAATGAAAATGGCACAGCCACAATGTCCATCACAATTGTGATCAGTATGTATCCTTAATGTAATGTTCATGCAAAAATGGGGTTTTGATATCGCTATTAATCCTTAATGTAATGTTCATGCCACATTGTCCCACACAATCGTGATTGCTATGTATCTATAATGTAATGTTCATGCCTAAATGGGGTTTTGGTATCACTATTAATCCTTAATAAAAAAGATCGTGTCAAAATGGGGTTTTGGTATTACTATTAATCCTTAATAAAAAAGATCGTGTCAAAATGGGGTTTTGGTATCACTATTAATCCTTAATAAAAAAGATCGTGTCAAAATGGGGTTTTGGTATCACTATTAATCCTTAATAAAAAAGATCGTGTCAAAATGGGGTTTTGGTATCACTATTAATCCTTAATAAAAAAGATCGTGTCAAAATGGGGTTTTGGTATCACTATTAATCCTTAATAAAAAAGATCGTGTCAAAATGGGGTTTTGGTATCACTATTAATCCTTAATAAAAAAGATCGTGTCAAAATGGGGTTTTGGTATCACTATTAATCCTTAATAAAAAAGATCGTGTCAAAATGGGGTTTTGGTATCACTATTAATCCTTAATAAAAAAGATCGTGTCAAAATGGGGTTTTCATGATTTGTATTATGATGTTTTGTTTGTCTTAGACAAAAATGGTTCCCATATCATATCCAGTATGGCTGTCATGGTGGCCATCTTGAAAATATTGTTATTGGTGCTTCAACTGTACACTGAACAGAGTTTTTCCTTAATTTTTACATTTATATTCTTGCAAGTATATCCATTCTAAATGTGATAGAATGTTTGTGTACATGTGCATATAAAGGGACATAACCTGTAAACATCTTGTTGTGAAAGATTTGCATGGTTATTACCCTTTGTACACCTCTAGAAAAAAGTGTGTGGATGAAATAAATTGCATGGTGTGGTTGTAATGACATCATATCAAACTGATCCATTATTGTCTTTGGAAAGTTGGAGATAAAAGAAAATAAAGTTCATCTGTCAACTTTACACCAATGTATTTTATTATGAATGTAATGAATTTAAGAAAAGAACAGCAGTGTTTCTCACCTGTGATGTATTTTAAGACTGTCTCTAGCAAAATACAGCAGTGTTTCTCATCTATGATATATTTTAAGACATTATCTCACAAAATACAGCAGTGTTTCTCACTTGTGATGTAATTTGAGATTGTCTCTCACAAAATACAGCAGTGTTTCTCACCTGTTATATATTTTAAGACAGTATCTCACAAAATACAGCAGTGTTTCTCACCAATGATGTATTTTAAGATAGTGTCATGCAAATTATGCGTGTTTCTCAAATCCTGATGTATTTTTAGGCAATATCATGCAAAATATGAGTGTTTCTCATCTGTGATGCATTTTAACATGATCTTATGTAAATTTCAGCAGTGTTTCTTCTTTACAAATTATCTTTTTGTATGATGCTCTAGATTGGGTATCAATATTATATTAATACTACATGTACAAAAATAATGAAAAGGTATTGTGTGAAACATGCCTGCTGGTACATGTATAATATTTGTTAGCAAATAATTTTGAAAATTTTGAATTAAACAAAGTTCAGCCTTTTTCTCAAAGGCACAGATGATCTTTCACACATTTCTGCATGAGCCACATTTATACATTACACAGTTATACATTACACAATTATACATTACACAGTTGTACATTACACACTTATTAATTACACAGTTGTACATTACACACTTATTAATTACACAGTTATACATTACACATTTATACATTACACAGTTATACATTTCACAATTATACATTACACAGTTGTACATTACACAGTTATTAATTACACAGTTATATGTTACACAGTTATACATTACACAGTTGTACATTACACAGTTATATATTACACAGTTGTACATTACATAGTTATACATTACACAGTTGTACATTACAAAGTTTTGCATTACTCAGTTTTTAATTACACATTTATACATTACACAGTTATACATTACACAGTTGTACATTACACAGTTTTACATTACACAATTGTACATTACACAGTTTTACATTACACCGTTATTCATTACACAGTTATACACTACAGTTATACATTAAACAGTTATACATTCATCAAGGATTAGATTGATTGCTGTGGTTTTGAAGTCCACAGAGTACATTGATCTTCACCAGTGACATCTTCCATTTCCCTCAAGGTCTTCATAACCTGTATAGCTTACCAATAGTGGAATTGTGATTTTAATTCTTCTTTGTAGTCTCTATTTATTGTCGATTTTGGTGATTGAAGTTGGTCTGTACATGAGGCAGGCACAACCACAGGAGTGATTCCATTATATTTTCAATTTAGTTAACATCTTTGCAGTTTGATGGATTCTGAGCACTTCAGATATTGACTCTATGGCTTCTTATGTAACATGATTTCTGTTCTGCTGATTGTATTGAGAAAGAGACAGCTTTCCATGTGTTTGCCTCATATATGGAATAATGACATTATCCAAACTAACAAGAATCCAAGTTGAATATTAGCACTTGTATGACATTTTGTAAACACCATATCATGAAAATGTACTGATGTTACAATTTCTTAGACAGAGTTGTAAGTAAGAAATAAATGTTGTGATTCTTTCTTGTCATGCATGGTTATAAAATAAAAGATGAAAATCAAGAATAAGTAATAGAGAGGCAAATAGAATAATTTAAATTTGTCACAATACTGGTATGTAGTTTTAATACCATACCTAAACCATATCTGCCTTAGGAAAGTAAATTATTATGTCACCAAGGAGACACCTGTAATTATTGGCCAATGA